>JAQIXP010004077.1:0-12040 GCA_034700285.1 Proteroiulus fuscus
TGGGACAACCCCCCTACCAAATGGCATCATTATATGCTGATCGTAGGGTACTGAGTTGAATTGAATTGAATTGATTATTAAGGACAGCTGGAATTACCACTAAGAATTTTTTTGTGAAAATGTAATAAAAATATAATTAGTATACATGTCAGGTCTTTACCTTGTGTCGTCTTTTGATTGCAGATAATTGTAATTATTTTTGCCAGTAGTTCCAATTAATGTGACGCCATCCTGTCGGCTCACAGAGCGAATACTCGATCCTACAATCTCAGCAGTTAATGGCATTTCTTTGAGTCGAAATTTACACTGGAAAACAGTATACACAATTGTGCCATTCATTTGAACCTGTTAGAAAAACAGAAAATTTTCAGAATTAGCAGAAGACTTTTCATCAATATTTACGTTCTGATAGATAGGTGTGCGAAAAAATTTACATTTAAAATTTTCAACTGAAAACTCAAAAATGTGTTACAAATTCAGTGCTGTTATTTAAATAATATATTACTAATTACAAAAAAACCACTTCTTAAATATTGCAGGAAGTAGATAAGCTTGTTTCTGCATAATAATTTAAAAATCACAATTTTCAGGCATTGAAAATCTGAAGTAGTTTTGATGAATTTTTGAAGGAAAACAGATGCAGAAAATAATCCGAAATAATAATATTTTCCATGAAATACAATTTCAAACAATACAGCTGTCACCATGACAGATGTAAAAATAATTATCTTGAATTACGATAAATTGGTTGTATAGTTGTCGTGTTATAAAATCGATAAATGTTATTAATTAAAATGAAAAATAAGTCCCTAATTGGTTGGCTGACGTACACAGCATATCTGCTTGCAGTGATTGCTGAGATTTTATGAAAAAAATCGATAATCAAAAGTTATATCTGAATAAGTCAAAAATGAATTTCTTGCTCTGCTCATTGCAGATATCTGGGCAGATTTAAAACAGCCTTACTTTAAGTATTTTTGGCAAAATCTGTTTGGATCAATTACTATCTGGAGTTTCATTTTAATGGATCTAAATATATATTAATTAATTCGTTCTAGCTAGATCTGACAAACAAAACATAATATTATAGTTATAGAAACTTTTGTACATGCGCTAGTATATCCGATTGCAGTTTATGTACCTCGTAAGATTGGGATTAATGTAAACATGTTTTTTTTTTCAAGTTTCTCAATTAAATTAGAAAAAAACCAGTTCTAGCGTAGGCTAAATTAATTAAAAATAAGTCTAGATATTTAACTATTCTTTTCTTCGCAAACAAAGTACAGCTGCAGCCAGAATACCCGTTTTATAGAATATTTTTATCGTGAAAAAAAACTGATTCATACATCAATTCATTTAGGTTATTTTTCAACACTAATTTCCTCTTGTAAGAACTTTTCACTTCATTTTTCTTTTGATAATTTAAAAAAAAAAATTGTATTAATTTTGACAAAATTAGCAATTAACACAAATGACATTTAATAATAACTAACTATTCAATTTAAATTATCAATATTGTCTATAGCTCAGAAGATTAGTTTTCTTACTTTTTTAAAATTTATTTCTATTCAAAATCAAGCCAATTTGTGATTGATTTTCAGGTGTTAGATACCTTTCGGCCTAAGCTATAATCTAACCTAGTTTTTCCCTCTATCAAAATATCAATAGATTTATGAGATAACTTTAGGTGAAATTCATGAGCTATAGTAGAAGCTCGTTAAAAGGTTCAAAAATCAGGCTATACATATCTTCGTAGTTTTATTAGAATATAACAACAATAAAATGTAATATCTTACCGGGCATAAATCCGGTGCTACATACAAAAAAAATCCTTTTTCAATAATTCTTACGTGAAGCGAAAATCCTATTGGAACAAAATCAATTTCTTTATGTACTTCTCTAGCAATATCTATAATTTATATCATTCGATGATAAGATGATGATTTCGATCGTGGAAATCTGCGCCCCCAAAAACGCTATTTTATTACATCATCGTTACATTCCGACATATATCGATAATATGAAACGGTTGATGTATTATAGACATCCGCTGTCGTGTACCAATACAAATGCGCATGCTCTGTTATAATTTCCTGAGTTACATTCTTATGGGACAGCACATTTAATCCCAAATTAACTTTAATTTTAGGCTTAAACTAGTTAAAATCAAGTATTCTATAATAGAATTAGATGCAGAATTACAAAAAGATATGTTAGAGTTGAAGTACCTTTAAAATTTTCAGATATTTTTAATTTTTTTTTAATAACCTTCACTGATTCACTGATAGATTTACCTGATTTTCTTACAAGGTGTCTGATAAGTCCCTCCCTATTTGAAATTATTTTCACTTTATAAACTCATATATTATACACTTATTTTCATGAGGTTAGATTCATGATAGCAGCCCAATATATAAGGTTTAGGGGATCTGTGATGTGGGTATAAAGGGGGTGAAGGGCTGAACGTGGAATCCATGCGACAATGGATGAAAAAACAGTTTAAAAAAGTATACTGCATGAAGGAAACCACAAAACTTGGACGAATTGAAGGAAACAACTCAAATGCGCTCAATAATGTTGCAACACGTTGCAGTCAGCAGTTGCAAACGTACCAGTTCGTTTAAGAAAATGCTTCGACAATGTTGGGGTTATGTGGAAATTTAAATTATGCCAGAAAAGCCTCAAGGAAAGGAGTGTATAATAGCATGAGTTTCGACATAAACAGATTGCAAATAAAAAAGTTGAGCATTTAAAAATAGAATAGTGACTTATAAGCCACCCTGTACAACAGCACAACAACAAAAATAACTAACATTTTTTTGTTATTACTTACAACATTTTCAAACATTCTTCATAGCTTACAATGAGTAGGCCTACTTCATAATTATCTTTCTGATAGTATATTTTATATAGGGATTCACTAATTTCTTTAGAAAAACATGACAAAACTTTATAATTTGAACATATATATATATTTTAAATTCTTAATAGCAAAACACGAGTACGTAACATTCTACTGGCTTTATTTTAATGGCACTATATCATTATTAAGACTTTGTTAATATAATTTGTAATGAATGTTAATAAAGAATTCATTGGAGCTCAAACAATACCCAGAATAAATAATACTTTGTCTAAAATTTCATAAAATTTCGTTAGATTATAAAAGACAAATTGTAAGCTAACTTTCACTAACATGTGTGCAAGCACTGCAGCTATTGTTCTCTTTTTTTAAAAGTATAAAATCCAAAAAGAAAAAGAAGAAAAAGAAAAAACAATTAGCTTACCTTCAAGTGAATGGTGTAATTTCCGGACGCCATTTTGTTTGTAGGAAAGACGAGTAAACGTCGATTGTGTATAAAACTGTGATTAGAGCCAGTGATATTCCAACGGTAAAGGACTCTTGTGGAAGAAAGACAATTTGTTTCCACGTCAGCTTCCACTCGCACATCTTCATTTCGAAAGACCTAAAAGTAGTGTAATTAAAAGCCAATGAGAAGCGGGTCTTCCTGAATTCACCCAAAAGCCCATTTTTCTGCTTCAATTGATAAGCAATGCTAATTCGATGAAAGCGATAAATGATTAAAAACATGTTATGCCTCACTGCACTCAACTGCAACTATTCGATAAAAAGCAAAGATGAGCTTCATTATGGAGATGATAATGCCATTCAAAGCCTTCCATCCACTTTTCTGCATGATAGCCTCAAATTGCCAAAAAAACTTAAAAATAAAAAATTGCTTTCAAAATTTCTATTGACAATATTGACTAAAAGCAACGACGATGCAGAAGCTTTTACCAACTGACCAATTAAACACTGGATGACTTTAACTGCAATTAATGCACCGTCATGCAAATGTAGTGTGTAGAAAAGTTATGAAAGGGTTACTTTTTAGCAATGGCATTGAACTAATTTGAAAAAGGGATCATCTTGTCTTAAAAATCACTAAAATCTTAGTGTTTTATGAGCAACATCTTGCTTTTAAAAATGCAATTTTTTAAAGCTTTTCAGAAACTTTTCAAAATTTGTATTTAATATTACATAATGTACTTTGATGGGCTAAAATAATTTCAAATTTAACCGCCACTAATACCAGATTAGAATCGCCAGTTTTCATTGGGTCTTTTGCTATATTTTGTACTAATGTGAATAGAGTTTAGGCAACATTTTCAATTCTGAACAATCAGAATTGGCAACCAAGAAAAAGACCGACAGGACTTTCGATAGTCTTGTAAGTCTCCTAAGAATGCATGGGACCAAGTAGTACTACATGGTAAGTCAAAGGTTACTTTTCCATTTGTTTAAGTGGTATCTTGAAATAAAGAGCCAATGCAAAATTTCAAATTTGAAATTAGGGCCTATCGAATTCAATAATTAATTAGTAGAGCCATTTGGATTTGAGAATATTGGATACCAGTATACTGAATTCGAGTAAGTTGGATACCACAAGGGTTCGATTTTGGCATTTTGAACTAGGGAGGTTGGACATTGCAGGCAGTGCCGCACCCAGAAATCCATTTTTTGGGAGAGAGGGGGGGTTGACCAAAAAAATGTTCCTAAATTTTTGGCCATAGGTGAAAATTAGTTTTTTTTTACATCATTGTAAAAATTGACTCCAAATGGCGCCGCAGGCGATTTTTTTTCACTCAAAGAACTCAAAAATGGGCGAAAAATCACTAAAAGTGCCTATTTCACCATTTTTTTTAGTATAAGTTCAACATTTTCAGTGACTTTCTACACGAACTTTGGGGGGGGGGGGAATTGAGAGTGCTCCAATGTCGACCCCCCTAGGGGGTCTTTTCTGCAAATAACTAGGGGGGTTACAAATCTAACTAGGGGGGTCGAACCCCCCCAACCCCCCTGGTAAATCGAACCATGGATCATACCACCAGAATATCATACAAGCCTGTTGGACACAAGAATATTGAAAACCAGAATAGTGGATAGGGGATACAACTCCCGTTCTTAGTTCTTGATATTTTCTTTTTCAAATTTCACAAAAAAAATTCAACTTCTTACAATTCCCACCAATTTGTTACAGGTAAACACCGTATTTTTGCATCCTCTAGTTATTAATTTTGCAATTTCTAAATTTAAACCATCAATTTTGCTTTCAAAATTCAGAAAATTCAAGTACAATAGTTCATGACTTTTTCACTTTTTAACGATTATAAGGGAGGATTCCAGCGTAGCACATGAGGGAGATTCAAAATTGTGAAACTTCATGGTTAAATGGTAGGCCTATAGATGGTTTCCCATCCAGCAATCAGTACAACATCACCAGATGAAAATTAACAATCACCCTGATTAACCTCCCATCAGGATACTTCCCTATGAAGATTCCTACATGTACCACAGATGTTGGATCCCAAAACAGATACTTCTTGAAAAAGTTTACTTTCAGAACTTACAAGAAGAACAAGAAGACCTTTGTGAATAGTGTTACCAGGTTATGACTTCCACTCTAGAAGTTCCTACTATTTTCTACCCAATAAATAAAATTAGGCCTCCAAAAAAGCAATGGCTTTCAGGATGACATTTTAAATGAAACGGCAATTCTAGTTAATCCTTATGCAAATATTGATTGAAGCCAGGACTTGTTTGAGCAACCCGAATCCGATTCACTAAAAATCGTTATAGCAATTGCATGGCGGCGCAGTCGCACGACACAATCCAAACATTTTTAAAAGCCAAAAACAAATGGATTTTCCGCCATATATGGCTTCGCGCGAGTCCTCTTAAATTACAGCACGGTTCCAAAAAGGCTGCTTACAAGTGCAATGAAAACAAAAGGAACAGATTGGACTGAATAAACAACATACATTCTGACATGTGTACATGAGTATACATATATACGCATGGAGAGAATAGGGGGTACAAAAAAACAAAACAGCAGCATCACTTTGGTCCAGAAATCAGGTCAGAACGCAGAATTACATCAAATTTCATATTTACTATAATACAATTTCAAAAGTTATTACAAAAAACTTGGTAGTCTTCACTTTAATACAATTACATTTTGATAAAATTGTAATCGGAGAAACTATTTGCAAATGCTATATCCAATGTATTACGTCAGGGATGTTACATGTGGGTATCTCATTTTTATACGTTTTCAAATACATGGACAACTTTCTTACTTTTTCGTATATCTTTCTGTATTATATTTACTGTTAGTATATTTAACTTATGATAGTTTAAAAACTAATGCCTAACACTTAGCAATTTCAGGTTGAATCTTCTTCCTATTATAGATGCCGATGCTGTTCCTGTTATATTAATTACAGGAACAGCATCTATATACTGCTTCCAGTTTTAATAAAATATTTCTTACAAATAGATTTTTACAAAAGCTCCATAAGTTTCTGCAGAAATTATATTCTAAGAAGTTAGAATTCAAGTGACAAATGTATTATTGGGAAAGTCCCACTTTGTAACAAGTACTTTTTAAATGGTACTCACTTACTAGATATGAATGACTGTGGAATTATGTGGCAATAATATAATTGCCAAATACGTTTGCAAAATACGTTATTAGGTGCCACTTTCCTATAGCTTTCAGAAAACTGCTATTTGGTGGCGCCCTCTAGAGCGTGTATGTCTATGTATTCCATAAGAGCTGATGCCTTTTATTCAGTAGAAGGCGCTACACACAGTCAGAAAAATAATGCATATTTGGGTTTTCTATATTTTCATCAAAATCCACGTATTCAGAACATTTTATCTATGATTTGTAGGCTCAAATCCAATTACACAACTTTGATATGTCTATGCTAATTTTTCATGCTCTTTTTCCTAAAATCAACTAGTTTCAAAGTGAGACCGTCCCGAAAAACATTATGCTCAAAACTGAACTTCACCACGATTTTCTGCAGAAGCACATTATATAGAAATTTAAAAACAACTTAGAACATAAATTTCAATTTTTATGCAGAAATCAATTAGTCAACTTAATTCCGAAATTCACTTTCTACATAAATATTTATTTGCCAAATAGCTTTATTTAGCATCTCAGTTGCTCTTTTTTGAGAGAATGTTGTTGAGCTTTAAGAATGCTTATTTTTTTCACACTTTTTCATGATTTCTTTTTTTTAAATATTGGCGTATGAAATTTTCACATAATTCACATCTGCCATATATCCCTGTTTATTGTATTATATATGAACTATAGCTTTCTGGAGCATATTTCCAACTGATCTGTGCTGCTTAGGAGGAGGAAAATTTTAAAATAGTTTTGGAACTACACGTGTGGAACCCCATAGTGGTTTTTGGTATATTATACATATAGTATAGACTATATAGAGCCTCCCACATTTCCCTTTTAATGCAGAGCTGACAGTTCGGACGTATTTCCAAGCTAATTAAGTGGACTTTATTGACAATCCATTAATGATGATCCTAGCTTGGCAGCAACAGAGTGTGTGTCAAATTACAACCACATGCTCGTTGGCCAATAGCATGTGCATGTATACGGCCTTACATGTCTTGGGAATTTTCTACACGAAGAGCAATTCCCCTGTCTATCAATGTATTCCAGGAAATAAAAATACCAAAATTCAATAGGCCTACACAATTTCCACAGAGAATAAACAAAAAAATCTATCTTTAAATTTCGTAGAAATTTGCCATCCATGGAATTTGCTAAAGCTTATTAATGTCAAATAGCAGAATATTCCAAAAAATTACCTGTTTCAATCAGTAAACGAATGTTTCAAAGGGTTCAAAAAATATTTAAAGGGACAGTCCCACCTTATACCACAGGCATTTTTTTGCAAGAAAGATGAGGGAAAAACAAGAAGAATGTAGAAATTAAAATTTAATCAATAATTACCATTCAGTAGTTATTAATTTTGAAACATGCCAAAGTGAACAAAAATCTCGATGGTTGATAGTAGCCATGTTAGGAGTCATTTTGTCAATTGAGCATGAGCATTCTCTGGTAATAAACTATAGACTATCTCTGTTTTTGCTTAACAGAGAACGCTCATAACTATTCCATAGCGATAAAGTGAAGCCAACATGAACCTCCCTTGCACGCAGCGCCATTATGACTGGGTGGGAAACTTTTATAAAAATGGCGCCTATCATCTTTTTTGAAAACATCGTGATTTCTGAATTACGGTAGGTGTACAGCAATTATTAATAAGATTGCCCTTCTTTATTATTAATAATTTATAAATATAACTTGTGTCACTTTTAGTATTAAAAAATAGTGAGTGGTTTAAATATTAGTAAAACATTTAAAAATAGGAAAAATGGGAATGGTTGTATAATAAATCAGAGCAATTGCACCACCGTTAATTTCAGTATTAAATTTACCTCACATTTTCGTACAAAAAAAAAATAAATTGCATCTTGGCAATTTCTTGAAATTCGCCTAAAGTAATAAAAAAATTCCTTAACTCGCGTGTCTTTTATGAAGGTGTATAACTTTTCTTAATTAAAGCTTTTGTCGTCATTTCTGCAGTATTTCGTGTGAAATCACACTATTAATTTAACGCAAAATAATATACGGCCAATGTTTCAGTAGGATTCTTGCAGTAAGTAGAAAATAATTACGCACGATCTAGTGTTTTATAGTGCAAAAATCTTAAGTCTGCATTCTACATTCTTCACCTTCTTCCTTATAAATATGCAAAGGTCTATTCCTCGTAGACAAAACTTTTACAAAATAATTAATTAGCATCGCCTTTTACAAACATGCCTCTTTTTTTTCTTTCTCTTCTTCTCTTTATAGTTTTATCTAATTTTCTGTCATTTCTTTTTCCATGTTAAGGCACACTACGGGTATGTGCCTTATTTAGCTCTCTAATTAAACAAAGTGAGTTGATCAGCTTCAATTTCCCAAGAAATCAAATTATTAAAATGGCTTTTCTGCCTCTTCCATATTTTTGCTCGGTGCCACAATAGATTAGCCGTCAGTGAAGCATGGACAAATTTCAATTTTCCAAAGGAAATCTAATATTCCGTTAATTCAAGAAGAACAAATTAGAAAATTAGGGAGATGATGGAAAACAGTATTGACTGAAGAAATTAGTGAAATCAACTCAAGACTTGTTCGGCATCGTTTACTGCAAAATTTCGCAAACTAGCCGAAGGGACAGTTGACATGTTCATTAATTTGTTCCAACAATTCAATTTTCCAAGCGCACTTATTAAATTATGAGCCAGGGATATGCACGTTGAAATGCACTCATTAAAGCCATCGTTAATTAATAGCATCTGCAATTTCGCTAACAACTTTTAAACCACCAATAGGTTCCACTCGAGTATATTAAATCCTATTAAATGACCATGTATCGTTCGCCTGGTCAATAATTAAACAGCACCCTTATCAATTATAACAAAAAAAATCGATCATAATTAGTCCCCAATTAATTTAGAAATGATCAAAACAATGGAGGGTGAATAGCAATAATGTTGTATCTCTAATGCCCAACGTTTAACCATGTATAAAGTGAGGTTCATAAGCCACAGAACACAGCTACAAAGTTACCATATATAGAACACCTATTGGGATTCTTTTTAACTTTACCTTTATACAATTCATAACTCATAATTCACAATTCTCACTTAGTAATCCTTAATTCACGCCTCACACTTCATGTAGTTCACGATTCACGCTATAATACATCACAGTTCACCCATCATATATGTGTTTAGTGTGAATTGTGAAATGTGAACTATAGGAAATGTGAAATCTAATGCATGAATTGCAAAATGTCAAACACAAAATGTTAAGTGTGAATGTATGAATTCTGAAGTGTGAGTGTATGACTGAGACCCAAGCTTTACGACAGAGACGTCATCTAAACTTTTTGCAAGGGGGGACATACCCAAAAAAATTGGAAAGTTTTTGTTCATAATAGCTATAAAAATTGACAAAAATGCGCCGCAGACAATTTTTTTTGTTCAGAAACACTCAAAAATGGGTTAAAATTCACCAAAAGTGCATGCCTATTTTGCCAGTTTATCTAGTATGAGTCAGAAAATTTAGACGGGGGTATTTCCCTGGCTCCACCCAAATGACGTCCCTGCTATACGATCGCTCTGTCTGTGTGTTCTGTGACTTACAGACCTCATTGTATATAGACGTTATGTCTTACATCTACAAAACATAACTTTGCCATGCTTCAAATATTTAATTAATTTCTTTATTTGCCAAGCCCAGTAGCGGAAGAGGAATTCAAGCATTGATTTTGGGCAAATTAGATAATGAGAAATCTAATGCACCTGAGACCTTGGGATATAATAATCAAAAAGATTTTCACATTACGAAATCTGGATATGCAATAAGACAGAAATGGGGGTAAAAATGAAAAAAAAGAGAAATTTCAACGCTGCAAAGTGATTTGTTATTTGAACAAATTAGGCAGATGGAAACATGTACAGCTTATTGGAAAATACAAAATTAAAAGTTATACCAGCGTTGAAATCTTAACATAAATGTATATCTGAGTGCCACATGCCGAGTTAGTAGGCCTAATGCATTTTATCCAGCAGAAGGCGCCACACGGTGTCAGTAAATGACGATAAATTCGGGCTTTCTATTTTCATCCAAATCACGTATTCAGGACATTTTATCTAATGATCTTTAGGCTCAGATCCAATTGCAATTTCCATGTATATACTAATTTTTCATGCTCTTTTTCCTAAAATCAACTTGTTGCAAAGTGCCACTCTGTCCCGTTAACTGATACAAATAAAGAAGCGATTAAAAACATCAAACATTACTGAAAATCATAAAGCCTATACAAGTCACTGAGATTCAGTTTCCCAAATTATTCTCTCAGAACACATTCCAATCAAAAATTTGCTAAACTACACGTTGTCAAAATCATGTGAAAATTAACAACAATTACCTTCTATGTCCCTCATGTATATTGAAGGCTATGCTAAACCATTCACCAGTTCATTATTTTAGCAATTCTCCATGACAATTTAAACTCTCCAGTAGCCTATTATAATTTAAAGGTGAATAAATTTCCTGGACATTTCTATTACACACGTGAAACCAGGCTTAAATGGCAAATGGACATCCGCATAAATCATGTGTCCAACCCAATAAAAATGGACGTTTTCCAACTTTTGTTCTACCTGTGGTTTTCCAAAAACAAAACAGGATGTTAGTGGAATAAATTCGTGATAATTTATTACAGCTTATTTGAATTTCATCCACAAGTCTATATATTTCAATGGCAAGTGGGTGGTATATTAGCAGCTTCCATCCACTAAAAATGCAAATGATTTCCCCAGTTAAACCTTTCAACACCATACACAAACACACACTCACTCCATATTTGAACTTTGCTATTTATTTCCAAACTTTGGTGCTATTCCACCCTGCCATAATATACCATTTTCAGGATGCATAATTAAGGCTTAGGTCATTGAACTGAACACAAACAACTTGGCAGTGATTTCCTTTTTGCCAACGTTTGAACAATCCTAATTTAAATGTCGACGTATCCACCCATCCTCAATCCCGCTTACAATTTTCCAGATGGATTATGTTTACCTTTTGGTGAAAAAAAAAAATATCATCGAGCAGAAAAAATATTTGAAGATGGGAAAAAATTGCACATTACAGGTTTGTGTTTGGATAGGAACACCTTCGTTTTATATAAAAATATAATAAGCGAATCCGCCCATGATATTTAGCGCACTAAATCAAGTAAGAAATAAATAGGCGTTCACCGGTTATTAAGACTTAATAAGAAAATTATAAAAACACAGTTTGTTCCTCTTCTCTGAAGTCTGTTAATAATATTGAAAATTAAATTGTCAAATTTTCCATTGATTCATAAATCACTACAGTGAAAAATATCTGAATTTTCAACTTGTATTGTTGAGGCACTTATTTTACTAACAAGTCATTGAAATAATGTAAAAATTTTCTGGTGGAGGAGTAGACTTGGCAAATATTATTTGCCGACCCTAGCAGTTATTTTTATGCATTCTGCTTTAAGGGGGCTGTCCACACTTTTAAAAAATGCATGCTCCTATGGGAATCTCCATGTTAATTACCGGTACAAATTA
>JAQIXP010004078.1:0-12039 GCA_034700285.1 Proteroiulus fuscus
CTAAGGTTAGCTGCAAATACAAATTAATCAATTTTTATTTTGAATCTGCAGACTTTAATGGACAGTTGAAATTTTAAAAATTTATTTTTCCTATCTTTTTGCATTGAATGGTTTAAAATTACAACAAAATAATAAATTTACAACTTGTCAACTAAAAATGGAAAACAATTTTTATTGAAAATGTCTTATTGCATCATGGGAAAAGGTGCAGGAGTTTGGAAGTTATATAGTGTAAGGCACAAAAAACTTTAGGATGATTATGATTCCAAGGTAGATCCCAGAAAGACTGGGTTAAAAATTTTTGTGCAACACAGGAATTGGAGAGGACAAGAACAGCAGCAGGAAATTAAAGCCAAATACCAAAAATTTAAATTTTGATTTCAGAAAATGATCATGGGGTAAAGGCCCTAAGGAAAGGGGGAAACAAGAGAGAAGAGTTAATCATGCCACTAAATTTTGAAATTTTATTTTTAACATGCTACAAGAAGATTTAAATATTGATTTAATCATGCCACTAAATTTTGAAATTTAATTTTTAACATGCTACAAGAAGATTTAAAATATTGATTTAATCATGCCACTAAATTTCGAAATTTTATTTTTAACATGCCACAAGAAGATTTAAATATTGATTTAATCATGCCACTAAATTTTGAAATTTTATTTTTAACATGCCACAAGAAAGTTTAAATATTGATTTAATCATGCCACTAAATTTTGAACTTTTATTTTTAAAATGCCACAAGAAAATTAAAAGTTTGATTTGAACATGCCACCAGAAAATTGATTTTTGATTTGAATATGCCACTGTAATAACAAAATGTAAAATAAACCCCAATTTCAATTGATAAAAGTGTGTTTATCTCTAATGTTCTTGTATTTGCTATCCACCAAAATAAAGACCCATTTATGTTAATCAAAGGTATTAGTATTTTTTTTTGAACTAAATTAAAAATGAAATCCAAGAATTTCGGAACCCTACTTTTGCTAGTCTCGAAGAAAACGAAAAATGTATGTTAAGTTTTTATCTAAGGTTTTCCTTCAAAAAAGGACTTAACAAATGGCGCCCGATATGGGACTTATGCAAAATAAATTTTGGGTTGATATTTTCGAAAAAAACTAATTTAAGCTTTTGAAAAATTTGGTGAAATGAATTTGTTTTTTTGTGGCCCGAATTTAGGTGGAAAATGTTAGGTAATTTTAGAATATAAAAATCGCTAATTTTAGGGTTAGATTTAGTGTAGTTTGGGGTTAATCTTTGTGCCGGTTTCCTTTTATTCTTGAAGCCTTTTTATCGCTAGTTTTTGGACCATTTTTGCGCAAAAATTTTGCTTTTCTGAAGCTGTTTTTTCGCTCATTTTTGCATTTTTCTAGAGCCGTTTTTTTGAACGATTTCTTGGCATTTTTCTGAAGCTGATTTTGAGATAAATTTTGCGTTTTCTTGGGCCAACTTTTCGCGTATTTTCACATTTTCTGGGGCGGTTTTGGGGTAAAATTATAAAATTGTTATGGCGAATTTTTAAGCCTAATAAAGAGCTGAATTTTGCGCCGTTATCTGTGTTTGTTGGGGTCATTTTGTCGAGTATTTTTGAGTTTTCATGGGCCATTTTTTGGGTCAAACTTTTCGTGTAGTTAGTGCAGATTTTGCGCTGTTTTAAGCCTTTTAAAGTGCTTAATTTTGCGCTATTTTTTTGCATTTTTTATGGAATTAGTTTTTTGCACAAAAAATTCTGTTTTGTGGCTGATTTTTAGCATGAATATCGCGGAAATTTGAAACCATTTTTCACACGTATTTTTGCATTTTTGGAAACAATTAACACCGCCTGAACAGAACATTATACAAGGGCCATTTTTGCGCTGTTTTCTGCCTTTTCTGGGGCCTTTTTCGCGCTGTTTTACACATTTTTCGTGTAGAAGATTTGCATTTTTGCATGGGCCAATTTCTGCAGGCCTTTTTGTGAATTTTTAGGACCTTTTTTGTTCTGTGTAAAGATATATTTATGGCTATTTTTGACCAATTTTTGGGGCCATTATTTAAGCAAATTTTGGGACCATTTTGGGCATAATTTAAGTGCTGGTTTTATGCAATTTCTAGGACTATTTCGGGCGTTATTTTGGTGCCAGTTTTGAGGAAGTTTAAGGCCGTTATAAACATAATTTTTGTGCCTTGTGCCATATGCGAACGTTTTTTAAGGGCGTTTTTGGACGTTATTCTATGCCTTTTGTAGTGGTTTTTGAGCGATTGCAATCTCCAATTTTTCAAGAGAAAGTAGGTAAAAAGACCAATTTTTGAGCCTTTTTTGGAACAAAATGCTGGGGCAAAACAACACTGTACTTGGTACAAAGTAAGGATTATTGCAGATTAGTTTTGGCCCAAATTATTTATAAATTTGGTTAGGGAAAATTGAGTTAATTTAATGCCAAGAGCATGCTAAAATTTAAAATTATATTCGAGCCTTACCTGTAAGGTGAAGAATAATTATAATTATATTAGCCTTCAGAGTCTTGAAGGGTAGGACTATTAAAAGCGAAGTATGCGATCTCACTGAGCTCAGACACACCAATGACAAGCTTCCCTCTGGCAATCCAATGAGAAAACTTGATGTTTTTGAATTTGTCATAATTTATGTCATTCGGTAAAACCCTCCCTCACTTTTTCCCACCACGTCATTAGAGTGACAAGTCCCCCAACAACCAAGGCCAGCAAGGCAAACAAAGAACAAGGGCGTGAAGGGCGGGAGTCTTACCCTTCAGGACTCCGAAGGCTAATATAATTATAATTATTCTTCACCTTACAGGTAAGGCTTGAATATAATTTTAAATTATATATCACCTTCTCCGTTACCCTTCAGGGTAGGACTATTAGAAGGAGTACAAAGAGCAGGCCGAGGACATAAAGTTTATTGAAGGAAAACCCCTGACATAAGCAAGTCCAAGTCCTCAGAGGACAAACTCAACTCAACAAGAGGTAGCACAGCGCCAAGGTGCAACAACCATCACCACCAAAAACAGGGAAAACACCCCAATTAAAGCAATAAAGCGGATGCAAAATCAAAATCATGCAAAATGGGACGGTTATAAAACCGTGCAAAATAGATGAACCGCGAACCCAACCAGCCACTTAGAAAATAGAGTCCAACGGGACCCCCAATGCGGCAGCTTTGGACGTGGACGCCGCACAAAACTGGGCGCCAAAAACAGTGGTATTGACCCCCGCCTCAAGCAACACACGCTTTAGCCAACGGGCTAAGGTTTGTGAAGAGATGCTATGATGCGGGACCTGTGTGGAAATAAAGACTTCACTATCTTCCCGTAAAAGTTTGGTAGCGCTCAAATAAGTACTGAATGCCCAAACCACACACAATTCCGGAATAGGGGGGTACGCCAGCAACTGCAACACAGGTTGGGGTACACCCACATGACAAGTTAGCCATCAATACAGGAAATAAATTCCAGCAACATGTGCGTAAGAGCCTTGACCTGCAATGCATCTAGGATCATTAAAAGGGAGGCTAGTTTGGCCGACACCTGCCACAAGGACAGTCCCTCATTCGGACCTCAGGAATGAAGCAAATTCAGGACAAGCTCGACATCCCACACCAGCTGGTATTTTGGATGCGGCGGCATCCGCCGCCACGCAGCACGTAAGAGACGACACACCATAGGATGTGACCCAACACTCAACCCCTCTACCAAAAGCAGAGAAAAGGAGAGTGCAGAACGTGCCGTATTCAGGACTGCATAACTGGAACCCCCTGCATGTAATTCTGTAAGGACAGCACAGATGACAATAATGCCTGACCTGCCGGAACCGGGCGATGATCCAAAAATTGAAGCCAATGTCTCCACACGACCTTGTATTACCGCCTGGTACCAGGCGCGACAGAGTATAACAACATCTCCCTCACCAATGGCGACTGACCGCTAGCAACAAAGACATCCCTGACACTCGAGCAACCAGCAGTCTCAACGACGACGCAAGGGGGTGCGACCTATAATGAAATGGAGAATGCAATAAATCTCGACGTGGGACAAAGACCAACGGAGGCGCTCGACACATGGCCAAAAAACGTGGAAACCACGCTTGGGCAGGCCAATCAGGGACTACCAAGATGGCAGACGCACCGTCCAAGTCTAACTTATGCAAGACCTGGCCTATGATGGGAAAAGGGGGAAAATGTACCCATTAGCACCCCAGGGAACAGTGAAGGCGTCAATCGCCTCAGCCCCTACGGAAGGACCCCAGGAAATGAATCTCCTGCACTTGGCGGTATGGGGGGACGCAAACAAATCCACGGCCGGGCAACCCAGCAATTGACAAATTTCCGCAAATTTTCCGGATGCAACCCTCAATCGGACTCGTCACGCGTGCGGTGAGTTTCAAAATCTGCCGTGGTATTGTCAATGCCAGGAAGAAAAGAGGTGCACAACCATAAAGCCCGACATTCGCAGAACTCCCAAACCTGTTCCGCCACATATAGCAATTGTTATGAATGGGACCCACCTAATTTATTAACATGGGCCACAGCAGACATACTATCCATCCGCACCAACACTGCAACGCCCGATAAGGTAGAGCACCAGAGTTTAAGGGCCTGTAAACAGGCCAGCAGTTCAAGCACATTAATGTGCAAATGCTGAAACTCCATGTCCCAATGTCCATTAGTGCGAGCCCCCTGGTGAGGAAACACAGCCTCCCAACCCATAGGACAGGCGTCCATTTCCAAGGTAAGATGGAAACTATCAGGGCGAATCTTACAACCTGACCGGTGAAGATTAGCAATCCACCAATCCAAATTTTGCAGGGCTGCCCCAGAAAGCCAAATTTGAGACTCAGAAGATGCCCCAGGATCCTCCAAATGCAAAATTCTCTCCCATTCCAACCTTTGCATATGAATGCGTCCATACGTAAAGGCCGGAGTAACCATGGTAATCAAGCCAATAACCTTGGACAGGCGGCATATTGTATAAGACCTTGCACGTCGTAACTGGTAGCACAACGTGTGCAAAGGTTCGACCTTTCTAGCGGGTAGGGCAATTGTCATGTCTTTAGTATTGAAGACAAACCCCAAATACTCAAGCTCTTTTGTGTGGTCCAAAAAGAATTTGGAATACTTAATAGTAAAACTTAGAGCTTCCAATAATTGTATGGAAGCTGTAATATTTTGCTTACAAAACCCACGTGACGCCCCAATCAACAACAGATCATCAAAGTAGATCACCGAAGTGAACCCTTTTGATCATGAAAACGCCAAAACCGGGCGTAATAATTTGGAAAACACAATCAGAGCACATGAAAGTCCAAAAGGCATGCACTGGTACTCGTACCATGAAAGTCCAAAATGCATGTACTGGTACTCGTACCGAACACCCAGCCAATCGAAACATAAAAAGGATCGATGGGCTGGATGTATAGTTACCGAATGATATGCATCAGCCAGGTCCAGTTTAGCAAGAAAATAGCCAGGCTGCAAAAGATTGCATACAGTCCGGCGATCTTCCAGTTTGAAAGGTGGAGCTAACACAAATTTGTTAAGCCTTGATCAATTTAAAATTAACCTGATGGTACCATCAGGCTTGGGCACCGAAAAAATTAGACGCAAACTGATCGGAATTCTTCTGAACCGCCATAATGGCCCGTTTGTCTAACAACAAGGCAATTTCTGCCGAAATTAAGGCCTCTTGCCTGGCCAAAAAAACAAGGGGACAGCAAGGCCGTAATTGAACAGGACCACCCTTGAAGGGAATCCTCAACCCTCGAACAATGTCTAAAACATTGTCCGGTGCCTGTATGGCCTGCCATTCCTGTAAGCATAAGGATGTACGACCAGCAAAATTTCTAACCTGACTTACACCTGTGGTGGAGGTCGATCCGATCGCCCTCTTTGTGGACCGTCTTTCTGGTTGTTGTTGTTGTTTTGGTTGTTGGGTCCGTTGTTGTTGTTTCAATATCTTGGACAATACCGTCGCCACGATTGGCACCAACGGCCCCCATCTAGGCGATTTTGTGGTGGGGGCCCCGACCCGTTTTTGAACCATCACAATATCCACGTTTTGAAGATTTACCAGGCGGATTGCCAGGTTTAGCATTTGCCACTAACACAGGCATGGAGCGAATCTCCTTTAGCATGGCATTCAAATTATCGCCAAAAAGAAACGTTGAATCAGGAAATTGTTGTTCACAAAGTTGAGCGTATTGTGAAGTCAACAAAGACTTAATAGCCGCCCGCTGATCCATGGACATTTGTCAAAACACCGTTGCAACCGCTAGCATGCTTGAAAACATATGTTCAAGCGCTGGTCAAATTAATTCTTGATGTTTTTTTGAAGGAAAAGAAGTCATGAGCACATGCATGGCCTTAGCAAGCCCGACCATTGCCATCGAAAGAAATTTTTGGGGGTGCTGCAGCGCCACGTCCTTGGTGACGGCTAGTGTTAGCAGCACTTGGCGGATGACATCATTCAAAACAGGAACAGCCAATGGCTTTGCGTTTTCCGGCACCAAACAACGTGTTTCCATTTCCTGAACAAATGGCCATAAATTGGTGTATGTAACGTTTTCAGCATGGGCTTTACCAAGCGCTCCTGGACGGCTGGACCAAACAAAGGTTTATCGTCAAATGCACCAAACACGTCAGCAAATACATCAACAACCACAGCATCATCAGATGGAATTGGAGGATGCAAGGACGGCAGATTCGGAGCAATGGGGGGTTCGCCCCCACGCGGCAGATTGACTGCCATGACATTCTTAGCCAACGCATTTAAGGGAGGCAATTCGCTAGACAACTCCGAGTCCTCTGGAGACGTCAACAGCAAAAAAGAAGGAGAACGTAAGTCCTGATAACGTGGGCATTTATGATCACCACGCAAGGGTGACCTCGACCACAAACGGGAATTCCCAGCACCATGGTCAAACGGAACGTTTGGCGCAGTCGTCTTGGTGGCTTTCAGCGCACAAAGGGTACCCGCAATTTTAGAGAATTCTTCTTTAGACACCCATTGTTCCGGACGAAAAACAAAGGGGATTTCGTCTTCAGAGACAGATCCACCCCGTCCCTCTGCCGAAGCAGGATTCAAATTTTCGGACATCTAATCCAGAAAAACCCAACAGGACAAGGTAAATAACCCCAAAAATTGAAAGTTTTAATAGAGAAAATTCAATTTTTTTCAATATCTCCGATATTTTAAGAAACGGTTTTGGAACAAAGAAAAAATACTTTAGAATAAGCAGCGATCCGAGCTATTGAAGACACAATTTTCTAATGACGTGGTGGGAGAATGTGAGGGAGGGTTTTACCGAATCTGACATAAATTATGACAAATTCAAAAACGTCAAGTTTTCTCATTGGATTGCCAGAGGGAAGCTTTTCATTGGTGTGTCTGAGCTCAGTGAGATCGCATACTTCGCTTCTAATAGTCCTACCCTGAAGGGTAACGGAGAAGGCGATATATAATTCGAAATTTCCTACCTTAGACTTGGCAGCTATTCCTAAGTTGATTTATTCACATTTTGGGACACATTCACTTTAGCACATAATCCATGTGATAAGGATTCTTAATCCAAGGTTTGAGCACTGAAATCCTGCAGTTAGGGCACTATACATACATCTTTTTAGGGCCGAAATCAACATGTGTTGATACACTGAATTGCCGGTTTTACAAGTGGTGGCAGCACCCCTCAGGCCAACTTCAGGATAGGGAGGAAAAATTTGCTTTGTATTTTTTAGGATTACCGAGTCGAAATTGCGCCTTTCGATCAAGATATGCGAGAGAAATGATTAGGGCAAAGGGGTTTTATCAATAAATATGAAAAAAAAGGATTAATTATTAGGTATAGAGAAGAAAAAGAGGGGATTTCTCTCTACTTTAATATAAATTGGCTAGTGGTGCCAGATAATGTTTTGCATTACAGGGATCTTAAGGGTAGGATGGAGCTAGTTTGGAAAAAATTTTAAATTTAAAAATAAATAAGGTAATTTTAATAGACAAAAAATTGTCAAATAGGGCTGACTTTTGACTGATATTAGGCATAAAATTAATGATTTAATGCATAATAAAGGAAAAGCAAACGAGAGTAAGGCATGGCCACATTTGCGTCTTTAGGCCTAAATTTATGCTTTAGTGCACGTTTTGCGTGATAGAGGGTGCTGCTACACTGGAATCCATAGCACCCAAAACACTAGAAATGCTATAACTCAAAAAGTTTACATTGTAGGCGCAAAATAATAACAGATTCGGCAAGCTGGTAATTGTCTCTACAAAATGACTCCAGGAGTTGTACCGAATATTAATTTTTTTGAGCAGATACGGTCGAATTGAAAAACATTTAATTGGGAATTCGAAAGCTGCAATTGGGACCAAAGGTTGCAGGTTATACTCGTTAGATGGCGCTACTTCCCCTATACAGATATTTTTAATCAAAAAGCAAAAATATACTAATATTTTTGATTCTTTTTGTTTTAAATATTAAATAACGTTACAATAGGATAGGAATTAATTTTAGCTTTGCAGGGAGTACCAAAACTTGTGCCAAATGGTTGAATTTTAGATACTTTTTCGGAGAAAGGGAAGAATTTTGCGTGAGCCACAGGAACAGCTGACTGTTACGTCTGTTGTTACGATTAACAACAGGGATTAAATGTTTTTAGAATATTTTAAGAGAAATTTAGTGAATAAAATTAAAGCAATAGCAAGCAAGCAATGGTAATGTTACGAAAAATAGGGAAATTTAGGCGTTTTTATTGAGTGAATTGAATTTTACAATTCTTGCGTTTTTATTGGAGGAAATGGTCATGTGATCATGGTGGCCATTGCCCATATGTATGTAAACATCGAGAAAGCCTTTTTTTAGGGGCAACTGAAATTGGCAACAGGGTATAACACTCATGTTGGGGGTTTAAATTTTGAAGGAATAGTATGTAATTAAGTTATTTTTTTATTTAAATAATTTGCAAATTTAGTAATTTTTAGCACAGGAGTAACCCACTGGCGCCACCTATTGAGGAACAATGAACTGATGGGGTGCCTGGCCTGGACCTCGATTAGGATCGTTAAATGATACTAAATTTAGAACAAATTACATTAAAATTTGAAAACATTTAGAATTAATTTGAAATTGAATTTGATTTAAATAGATTAAATTAAACATAAGAATTTTTTTTGGATTTTAAAATTATTTTTTTTAAACATAAATACACCAGAGGCGCACTAAGCTTACCTGCATTGAACTGAGTTGAGTTGACTTGAATTGAATTGAATTTTAAATTTTTTTTGTTTTGTTTTTTGGGACGCAAATTTTTTGAACATGACTACAATACGGCATGCTGAAATTAAGAAAAAATTTTGAGTTGACCTGACTTGAAGTAAATAGGGGTTGGAATTAAGTGAATAGAATTCTTTGGCATATATATATCTAAGCTGTTACATGAGGTTCTTGTGGACTTTAAATGCATGAATAAAGCTTTTAAGAATATTTTGCGACCACATTTTGGTTTTTGAACCACTTTCTGCTGTGGACAATTTGTATACAGGTTAACAGTTGTAAAACAGGTTATTGCTAGGATTATTATAATATTTTTTAACATTATTACTGCCAGTAACGACATTATTACTAAATAATTGCTTAGTAAAATTTGTTGTTGTTGTTTTGTTTGTTTCTAATAGCTGTGGTTGTAGTGCACACACAAATATAATGTGTCAGGTAAGGGGCTTGGTTAAGGCCTACTGTAAGATGTTTTAATACAGTGTTTATTAGATTAAGATTAGTGGGTTCAACTTCACAAGGAAGTTTATGTTTTTGTTTGAGCTGGATTCAGGGCTCATGGGAGGAGTAAGAATTTATTCTTTTGATTATAAGGTGTTTGCTTGTAAATAAAGCAGGATTTTAAGTCAGAAATATTAAAATTTTGGGACAAGGTAGCAAAAGAAAATATCTTGTGCCCAAAAAGGGGAGAAGGACCATCAGAAAAGCCTAAACAGGTGAGGTCAAAAGCCCGACCGTATTTAGTTGTTGTTATAACTTCAGTAATGTGAGCTCCTGATGCTTCTGTATATCAAAATAATTGTGTGTGTGTGTGTGCACAGCACTATGGATATTCAAAGTAATTTTAATGAGCTAGGGAATAGTAGAACTAATAGCATTTAAATCATTGGGATGTAAGTGGCTCAGCATTAATAAAAACAAATCAAAAGGGTGGCAAGTAACTTTGGTGTGCAGTACTATATTAAAAATAGTGCAATAAAATTTAAGTGAACTAAGAAATGTATTAGTAGGTAATTATTATTTAGGGTAAGAAGTGGCAAAATGTAAGAGACAAATTAAGTGGCAAAAGTATTTATTTGGTATTGGCAAGGTGAACCTCCCCGTTTCCCCCTATCCTGATTTAAATTGTTTATATATACAACTATATAAGAAAACTTTCTGCTATTGCGATTGTTTTAGTGAATTTTATTTTGGGAATTTAATTGAATTTGTGGGAATAATTTTGACTTGGTTGAGTTTTTAGGATATACAAAGAAGGAAAATTTTTTTGGTTTTGGTTTGAGGAACAATTTGGTTTGTGTACTCCGCTTAGTTTTAACAATTTTTGTTTGCTTTTCCATGTTATGATAGCTAATCCTGCTATTCAGCATCCCCACATTTTGGGATTTACTTCTCAGATACAGCCTTTTTCAGGTGATGGGATTTATGAGGTAGACCGTTTTGGCAGTAATAGATGAAACTGCAGCCAGTGCTGGTTGGACAGATACAGTTACTATAGCCATGGCTAGGTCAAAACTAAAAAAACCTGCATTAGCATTTTGCAACAAAGTTCCAATCTTAGACAAACTACTGATTGAGCAACATGGTCTTCAATATTGGAAAATCATTTCAAGGATCAGGACTGCCCCGTAGGAAGGGGGGGCCTGGGGGGCTGTGCCCCCCAAATACTCTCCAGTGCCCCCCCAAAATAATTGGAGTACTATCATGGGCGCCGGGATGGGGATGGGTGGGGTGGCCCCCAGAGAAGTTTTGCTGTCCCCCTGACTCGTCTAGGGGGGCCAATTTGCCAAACAAAAAGTCTGGAGATAGGCAACATATGCTCTTTTGGTGATTATTGAGTGTTTTTGAGCAAAAACTTCGCCTGCGGCGCCATTTTCTGTCAATTTTTGCAATTTTCTACAAAAACCTTTAAATTTTTGCCTGAAGCCCAAATTTTTAGAACATGTATTGGGTAGGGCCGTTTCTCCCCTTCCCCGCCCATTTTTGGTGATTTTTAAGCGTATTTTTAAGTATTTTAGAGCCAAAAATTTGCCTGGGGTGCCATTTTTGATAGTTTTTGCAATTTTCTACAAAAAAAACCATGAGTACCATAATAAATTATGAAAAGTGCCCCCCAAAATTTTGGGATGCCCCCCTAAACTTACAACTCTGGCTACGGGCTTGGATCAGGAGCCATCTTATGCCAAGATGGATAGATGAAGCATCTTCTCGATGAAGCAGAAAGTGGATGAAGATGTAAAATCTTATGCTACTCGATTTCAGACACAAGTTTCAAAGCTGTTCGGCTCCAACATATCGCAAGCTGAAGAAGAGAGGATCACTTATCAGTTTATCAAAGGTCTGGATCCAACTATTACAAGCTTTGTATTGTCCGCTTCACCCAAGTAGATTAATGATGCTTTCAAAGTGGCAAAACAAGAAGAGCAGAATAATATACACATGGTGGGAGGATATGATCAAATGCCGGACAACAAGGATCAAGGTTTTAAGATCAATGGAATGTAAGGCTTAAGGTTGGGGGGGGGCTCAGTTCAGCACACAAATTTCACAAACTTACGTGCGGTGGTAGAGTGCCTGGATCTCAGATCCTCAACACCCGGTACACAGAAGGTTGGACGAGACCGGCACAGGTAGCTGCTTCCAGTTCTCTTCCGTAGTAGGACTCCCAGTCCTAGTCCTTTTTGTACATCTCACTGGAAACTGTTCCAACTCACTTATACTGTTCTTAAGGAAATGAGTCCCACTCACTGTTGCCTTGCTTAAGCAAACTTTTA
>JAQIXP010004079.1:0-12038 GCA_034700285.1 Proteroiulus fuscus
AATTCATAAGAGGAAGCACATCTGCATGGGGTGGAATTTTCTTGTGATGGGGAAGTTGCCAAAGACTTCAAATGGACTTAAAGATGTTGAAATAATGAAAGTGTTTAAAAAATAAATTCAAAAATAATAATTAGCATGGATCAATTTTAAAACTTTATAATCTACACAATAAATTATTAAGAAGTGTTTTAAGTGGGGCGGGCATTGCCGTGATATTGGTTTATTTTGGGTGGATTATCCATTTTGTTTTGCTTTTTGTTGGAATGTTACTGTTTTATCATGTTTGGGCGGCAATTCAGGTGTTTTCCCACTGAAAGGATTAATGACCATTTTGTTTTTCACTTGTTTGTGAGAATGATATAAACTATTTTGTTAGTTTAGGTTGCAATTTCAGTGTTTGTATATAGTAATGCTGCAAGGTGAATGATGTCTTAATTCAGATTTAAGTGAATGAGTACCACCAAAAATGTCTGCTGTAAATTTCATTTGAGTATAACTGGCTGATTAGGACCCAGGTAAAAACAAAACCTGTTAATATACTAGCTAAAAAGTCAGCATAAACTGGAAGACAAGACTAATTCCATAGCAACATATGGAAAAGAAGTTAGCAGTCTGATAAAGGTTTAAGTGCCAGCTGCCTCTTACAATTTCAGAAATTTAAAATATCACATTTCACTCACTTGTTGGAACAAAAGCCCTTTTGTCTCTAATTCCAATATCTCAAAAGAATTTTTCCAGCTGCGTCTGCCCAAGACCCAGGACTCCAATCCTCACTTACATCTTACCAAGACAATTTTAGGGCTTAGACTACTTTTCAATGCAAATAGCTGTACCATTTTAGCTTTCAAGATGGTGGACGATTCAGCTGAAATAACATGACCAGTGTATTCCCGTTCCCGTCCACATTATGCTAGTCATATCATCCTAATTTGCCTTTCTAACATTCTTGGCATCTTACAATTACAACTAAAATTTAGGAGGAAACCCTTAACTTTACATGATGCAACCACAACCAGATGAAACCCTGACAGTAATTCAAAACTGGGCATTTTTTTTTCTATGCTTAAATTGTCTCAAAACTTTGAAAAAATATAGTTCCTTTTTTCATGTTGAGATCAATGCGATGACTTAACAAATTAGACTGTTAATCAACACGGCTAAATAAGAAAAAATATAGTTGAGTGATTTTTGCTTGCTCAACTAAATGGTTGGTCTTTATGGTTGCAGGCAAATTTTGCAATTGCAGATGCTATTCTACACACATTCTGCAACATCAGTTCCTATTTACCAATAAATGTTGCCTCAATTCATCCTCAATAAAATCAATGGCTATTTTACTTTTTTATTGAAAAAAGGAGTACATACTGTAACATATTGGGGGTAGTTTACAACATAAGTACACTATTCATAATTCAATATCGATAAATTTTAATGGGAGAAAGCAGAGGAGAAAGTGAAAATTTTTTATAAAATAAGCATAAAATTGTATTCTGATTTTCCACTATTGGTGATAATTGGTGTTTAACCCTTAGGTGGCAGCATGTGAGCCAGCATGTTAAGGTGAATCAAATTCGACTATAGTTTGATTACTTTTTAATGAGTTTGCATAGGACTTTATCTCCAAGGTTGTGTTTAAATGCAGCTGTGTAACCTTTTCAGCTAATATTTACTATATGCAGATTTTTAGACTTAAACCTCAGTGTTACACCTTAGTGAACAGGATGTATTCTCAGTCTACACGGTTGCATAATTTCCAATAAACAATATTTACAAAGTCAATAATACAAATCAACACACATTGCACAAACATCAGTATCCTCAATGGCAATAACCTTGTAAATAGGAAGTTTTCACTTTCATTTATTGATCAAAATGGTGCATAGGATAATCATTATCAGTGAACTAAATAGTAATAATCATTATCAGTAAACTAAATGGTAAAAATAGAGACTTGAATTTAAATTTTGAATCAAAACTATTTATGAATATCCTGAACAATTTGGGCAGCATTAAAGGGGTGAATGGCAAGAAAATGGGAAACTACTTTGGTCAGTTTCCCAACTACTACTAGTAATTATTCTTACATGAAAGTTATTGCAATAGTGAAGTCAGATTAAATTAATCCAGTAATTATCAGATAGAACTTATAATGCAGGGGCAAAGGCATGAATACCCAATGCAACAGTATCATAGATTGTCCTATTTTACTTCCAAATAAGTTCATTGTTTACCAAGGTGCATCTAACAATACTAAATGTTATAAGAGGTTAAAGCATTTTAGTAGGAAAATATCATATGCACAAATAACACACTGGTGCATTATCTCACCTGATAATGGCTTCATTCTAGAGTGATAATTACTCTAAATTTTGTAAAGATTTTCCACCAATAGAAATTAAGAACAAATAAAAAAATTGACCCTTGACACGACATAAGATTTCATTTTTTATAACAATTTTAGTCATGTGACTATAATCTTCTAAAAAATACCTGGTTTAATCCAGTTTACCTGCTTCTTTGACCCCTCTTATAGAAAAAAGTCATGTGACAACAATTAAATGACAGTATCAACCAATGAAAAACGTGCATATAACTCATTAATAACTACCTATTAAAAATGAATGTTTTTTTATTAAATTTTTTTAAAAATAAATGTAAAAAAAATTTTTAAAAATCGTGTGTTATGTGTTTTAATGCCCCCATTTTCATGTAACAATTAAAATACGTGAAAACAATCCCTCGGTCCATTATTTCGGCAATCCCTTGCTTCGCTCGTGATGGACTCGATAATGTACCTCGCGTTATTTCCACGTATTTGCCGGGTTACCTGAAAATGGGGGCATTAAATATACTCAATATCACCTTTTCATAAATGCAATAATTGCCACATGAATAAATAATTGCTGCTTAATTCATTATTTGAAGTCACAAAACTACTGCTGCTTATAACTTCTAATTTTTGCCCATTTCAGTAAAATTTGTTGCTAATAATCAATTACTGCCACCATCATGCATACATATTGTTGACTGCACACAAATTCAATATTATTTGTCACAATATCCTTATTATTTGCTACTGCATTAAATACTAACCCTAGGGAACTATATATCCTCCACCAAAACAAGTTTAGCACTGCCATAAAAATAATACCAATCTTCATTTCAAAATGGCAACATCAGCTGCCTGCAAAAATGCTCAGTTATAGCTGACCAACTGGAGTTTACATTTGCTACATCTGATTGGCAACTCTGAATTGCAAGAATTTTGCAAGAAAAGCCCTAGTTCTTCCAGATTATAATATTTGTGCAAATGACATGCATTTAATTTTAATCTAATTATTATGTATTATCCTTTTATTTTATCCTTTATTAACTAAAACTGTTATTGGTTATGTGCAAACTGGCTGCACTATATTCACATTTTAGAAACATGGAATTGAATTGGACTTTAATCCAACATTAAATTAATGGATCTTAATGTTAAAATTAATTCAATAATTACAGAAAATCATATGATTTTAATTGAGGGAAAGTTCTAATTTGTAACAAGTGATGTTTGTGAGACCTTAGGGTTGAAATTGTCTATCCTTTACCTGGCACGGCACAGCACCACGTCCACTCCTCCACTCTTCGTTACTTTAACTTTTGGGTAACTTTTGGAGTCTTGCACGGGGGAAGCCAGGATAATAAGTCTTTGCTCGCAGAATTAATTAACCAGTCTTTCTTTTATTATTTTTGCTGTTCTTCTTCGCGAGTCTGTTAACAGGCCAGACTTGTGTGAACTTAACGTGCTCCTTTTGCGAATCGCGAAGGACATTCATCCTACTCAACCTCTGTTCGCTGTTTGAGTAACAGGACTCGTTTTCGCCGGCTTCATTTTGTCGTGAGAATATCTCCGCGACCAAAACTGTGAGTTTTCTTGTTTTTTTTTCATCGTGTCACGTAGTGACGCTTATGACCACCGCGTCTTTTGACGTCTTGCTTTTCGTCGCCGTGCCTTGCTGAGGACAAACTTTTTCTTGATCTCGTCTTGCCGAAGCCAAACTTTTTGTGTACGTGTGATCGTCATCACGTGAGTTTTCCGCAATCTGAGTCGCAACTTTTCTTTTCACGCTGAGAAAGCATGTCACTTTTCAGCGACGTAGGCGCCACTACTAACCGATTGAAAAGCACTAGTTTTGTGCACGCTGCATTCTTTTGGCGTTAGCACGTTACCTTTTTCTTTTGCTAATCATTTTCTTTTGTTTTCAGGTCTTTTCGTTGTAATAAACCTACTTTCATTTTAAACTGTTTACAGAGACTTGACTCGTTACTTTATCAACATGCAACCGCGCTAACCTGTCTATGCAATTCCACTGCACAATCTCGCTCCCCGGTCTCACAGTGTTCAAGTTCTTCACCGCCTTTACTCTAGATATCAATGGCTGTTACAATAATAAGTGCAGCAGTGTTGGCATATTGAAGAAATTACGATTTTTGTCAAATACATGTTAGGCGCCATTTTTCCATAGATTGCAGCAGGCACTAAAAGTTGGTGGCACCCTCTAGGACAAGCATTTCTACGTGTCATGTGACCTTTGCATTTTCAACCCAAATCCATATATTCAGGGCATTTTATTTATTGTTTGGTGCAATGTTTTTTGCATGGGCACAAATCAAATGGCAATTTTATGCTTTTTTATTTTTTTCTGCTCTTCCTCTTACTAATTAAAATCAATCCACTATGAAACCATAACGTTTGAGAATGAATTAACTAGTATAGCTGTTAATACATACAAAATTATATTGCTGCTTTTTCTTCCGCAAAGTGCATATATAAAATCAATTTTTTTCATTATATACAACAATCAGGTCTTGTCACTAGCCTTGGCAAGAAAATTTAATTAACTTTTCTATTCATATTCATATTTTCATCTACAGTGATGGGGAGAAACCATGGGGACGATTAGTAATTAATTTGGCTGGCATCTTTAATTATGCCTGTTGGGCTCAGTGTTATCTAAAGGTGACAAGCTCAGAATGTGACTTTTTATGCTATTAATCTTATAAATTGGCGAAGAATGCCAATGAAATGAAAGCTTGTTAGGCAACTCTATCTAAATTGAGCAATTTCTGACTCTGGCTTTCAGAAATGCCATCCTAAATTGGATTTGTGTGTGTGTTTGCGCAAAAAGCAAGTTACCAAATATTCAGTATATCGGCTTATTATGTGGAAAGTAATTATCGCTAATTGCACGCAAAGTAATTAAATTGATTTATTTTGTTTGCAAGAATTAGCTGATGAGCAGGCTGAAATTCACAAAATAATAAACTTCCATTAGCTTGGTGCATTAGAGGATGTTGGTTAAAAAAAATGCTCATAAATAGGCATATACGCTCATTCTGTGTAGTGTTCATGTCATTGAACTTGTATATAAGGTTTTACGAACTATCAATCAGTATAGGCATACATAAATAAATCTATTTATTTTTGCCATTGGGACATTTGATTTCTAGAGCATCAAACTCATCAAATTAATAGCCTTGACAGAGAATAGACAGTTATTGGTATATAAATCACTATGCATACATGGCTCAGATTGGCAATTGGGTGCTAGACAGAAAGTTTTTTATAAAAAAAAATTCCTAGTTCAAACTTCATAGCTCCCGGTTCAAATTTCATAGTTTGAAGTTTACATTTCACACTTTTCTGTAGTTCACAAAGACTCATATGTAACAAGGAAACGTCACTGGACCAGAACTGACCAGTGATTCATTGATTCATAGTTCGCGATACACGATTTTGAACTTTGCAGTCAACAGAGAATAAAAGCTGTCCAGAAAATCCCATCCGATGATCCGACCAGTCGAACTGGTGATGTACCATCCGTCTGATCCACAATTATTCATAGAATAGTTCACGCTTCACAGTTCATATAGGCTAGTTAACAATTCAGTCATTACAAATTTCCAATTGTGTAATTACAAATAAAACTGCATAGGTTCCAACGGGGAAAAGTGCTCACATCTGTAATTTGGGATGCATTAAAACCATATATGATATGTGTGATCCAGTTCACAAGTAGTTTTTGACTAATAATTACATCATAGGTTATAATCCAACCATGAAAATGCCAAGGCACTGTTCCCTGTGTTTTCTGTGATCTCAGTTGGTATCCTATCTATTTAGGTAGATCATGAGAAGGTAATCTTTTTGTTACCTTGCGCAGTGATCCTGGATCATCTTGCACACCAAACCGAAAGAGGCTACCCCAAAAACACTTCAGCTTTCGACCATGTAACCAAATTAATAGTTACACGATTATATATAATATCAAAATTCTTATAGGTGAAATTGTATGATATGCTAAATGTATTGCTCCAGAAATGATAATATTGGAATATATTTCTGTATTAGTACTGAAAGACATAGGCCTAATAATAATAATTTTATTTTGTGATTTGCAGAATAAATATTATGGCCAATAATTAATAAGCAGGTGCATCAGCTGTCTTGTGCGAAATTGATTTTATTGGCATGAATCATGTAAGAGTTTATTACCACTATTTTAGGCATTCATGAGTGATATGGATGATAGTTATTGAGGAAATGAGGGCAACAGAGGCATTATTGCATTTATATTTCCGTTCTAAATTGCTGCATATATAACCATGATGGCTTTCTCTTAAATTCAATTGAATTTTATTACCAGGGATGCTATCTTTGCAAATGTATTGTTATGTCTGTATCAGAGTAAGATAATAAAATACCATTTGAAACACTGCCAAAGAATAGTTTTAATTCAAAATTAAATAAATGTGAAAAATTTACATTTTACTTTATGCAGAATTTCATTAACAAACTGCAGGTTTTGTTTTCATCAATGAGAAGGTTTGAATATTAAATGAAGCAAAGGAACAAATCTTTACAAACATGCAGTCTATATATTTTTACATAGTATTTCATTTAACTTATGTCACTACAGAAACAACGAATTGTACTCATATTCACAGTCTATCATTTCGCTAAATGGCTTTTGTATGAATTTATTTACATAAATATTTATTTTCTATAGATTAATGTTTATTTGTTAAAGTGTTAATTTAGGTTTTACAATTTTTTAAGTGCTAATCCACAAGTAACCACAACTCACAATATTGTAAACATACTGTTTGGAGGATCTAAAAACAGTAAACTAAAGGTGCTGTTTTAAATTAAAAAAATATTGCAAATTATATATCTACATCATGCATATACCCAAACTTACTGGCATTATTTCATAAGTACTGGCTGCAATGTATCGTATGATTTCAAAGCTGTGTTATAATTGATTTAATAGTCATGCAAAGTTCAAATCTTTGAGAGTAAAGATGCTTCATCCAATTATTAAAGGTGTACATCAGGTGTACACGAACATACTTGCATTGTAATTCATATTACTGTACTGGCTATACAATGTGCAGGGTGATCCGCATGGGTGTGGATACTTTTAAAGCTGTGTTATAATGGACTCAATAGTCATACAAAGTTCAAATTCTGCATAAAAGCAAGGTAAAATGAAAGTTTCACATGCTGCACTTAGATAGATGTGCATTTTCGTTATTATGAAAGAAGTAAAAATTTGCCAAACACCACTGGTCACTAAACCCGTTTAAATAATAATAATAACTCTCCCCTCGTTTAACTAAAAAATAACTTAAATTTTATAAGGAAGTTAAATTTACCCTCTCCGTTTAAATAATAATAACTCTCCCCTCATTTAACTAAGATAACTTAAATTTTATAATAGTCAAGGCTTTATTTTATAGCCTTAAAATTAACCTCTCGTCCTGTAAAAATAATTTTATAATCCCATTTACTTTTAATGTAAAATAAACCAAATAAAACTTTAAATTAACTTTTAACACAATAAATGATCATCCCTTGCCAAAGGATTAATCTATGCCTATCAAAAGCCTCAAAAATTAATAAAATCTTCCCAAACATTATTTTCCAAATGAACCCACAAAATTGTTTTTATCCATTATGCTAAATCCATTTAATTTCTCCAAATAAAGTAAGATTCCTAACTAAAGGATTATTCTGATAGGATAAATTAAGCAAAAACTGCTCTTACTACTCATGTCTAATATGAAATCAAACCCAGTTTATAGATCAAATAAACCACTAAGCTAACGAAAAATCAAAATAATAAGAAATAAAAATGAAACCATTAAATTACTCCTTTGAAAGCTATACATGTTTTTTTCATGCATAAGGAATCCAACAAAAGATTAGAATACACTTTTTCTATACCGGATGTTTTGTATGTTTAGACTTTCTGCACATATGCAATGCTGACTTTTGTTAATTAGCAAATTCGTTTCATAACGACAATGCCAGTCCTGGTGTGGTCACAATCATCATAATCATTGGCCTGCAAACTCCAGAAGCTCTCACCCCCTGGTTTCTTCATATTGTGAATTTGTGAAAAATACCAACTAGACACAATGACCTCAAAAGTATGAATGGCTTAAAGGTCTAACTTCCTGCAGCAGTTGCAGCCACACCAGCTGTTATTATATGTGCAGTTTAAGAAGTGTCATAACTTTTTTTTCAAAAATTTCAACCTCCATGTAACTTACTAGATTTTTATAACTCAACACTCAAAAAATTGAATGAACAGGACTTGGTATTTCTAAATAATAATCATGAACATAGTAAATCTTAAATATCATCTAGAACAATATAACAAAATTAAATAATCAATAAAAATATTCATGAATAAAAAATTACTTATTTGTAAATTGTGAAAATCACTAACAATTAAATAACCCCTATCTTTTAACAAGTAAGCAGAATGCTCTATGCTCAAACTGTGTTATTCATACCCAAAATGGATCACCCTGTGAAATTGACAAATAAAAAGTTTATACCTTGCTTAATGTGTTCCAAATAACCTATTCTATATTACTCAACGTGCATTCAATTCATTTTTTTGTTAGAAAACCAGCCCTAGCTTCGCTCGAACTTCGGTCACACAACGGTTTAACATAAATGCTCAAAATGAATTTAAATATTAAGTGAAAAAACTTCTTTTTTAAACTGCTTCTAGCATGCAATGGCTTATAAACATCTGTGTACATAATTGCATGTAACCCTACAATGTCAGCTGGCTCACAATGTCAACTGGCCAACATGTCAACCCACCAATGGTATGTTGAGCATATTGGCCTAAAGCATGAAATATTGACCACTGATTTCATAATATTATGTGTCAAATTTGTGCTAAAATATATGAATTAATCTGACAAATTTCCAAAAATAATTCATTTCAGAATAATGGAGATGTGTTTTGCAAAATGTCACCAAAATTCTAAAAATAATTTCTTCAGAAATGTTGAAAATTAATTGGTTTTACTTACAAAAATGCACTACCTTAATCCATAATATTTGTAAATTTTTTTAAACTAATTTATGACGTTGATTTTCTCCAGAATTACGAATGCACTTTATACAGAAATTCATCCATTGCATTCTGAAATACATTTTTTGCAGACAATGTCAGCATATATGTATTTTCTGTATAAGTTTGTCACCTAAAATCATGATTTCTGCATTAGTTAGTTACCTAAAATCTAATGATTTCTTGAGAAATTCATCACCATAAATCATGTATTTTCTGCAGCAGTTAGTTGCATGAATTATGAACAGCATTTTTGCAAACATTAATTAGCTTAATTCATGTATTTTTACAGGAATTCTTCACTTTCTGAAATGATATTCCTCACCAAAATTGTAATACATGTATGTACAGTATTCAGAAATGTGCCTTTTTTATGAATTGCATTTTCTGCAGAGAATTATCACTTTTAATTTTTTCTTTTTCTGAAGAAATTACTTCCATTAATGCATTAATTTTATAAAGAAATTAGTTGCATTAATTCATAAATGCATTTTCTGCAAACATTTGTCATCTTAATTTGAGTATTTTCTGCAGAAATTTTGAAATGCATTTTCTTTAAACATTTGCCACCTTACTTTATGTATTTTCTACATAAATTTTTCACCGTATTCTCAAATGCTGTTTCTGCAGAAGTTTCGAAATGCATTTTATGCAATTATTCATTTCTTAAATTCATTACTTAATTCATTACTTAAAAATTATTCATTTTTTTGCAGAAATTTTTTTTGATTTCATTGTTAAACACTTTCTGCATAAATTTGTAAATATAATTATGGAAACCAGTTTCTACAGAAACTCATCACCATACTTCTGAAATGCTCTTTCTGTAGAAATCATTAAATGCATTTTTTGCTGATATTGTCACATGAAATCTGAAATGTTTATGCAGAAATTCATCACCTTAAATCTGAAATGTTTTGGCATACATTTATCGGCCCTACATTAAAACTCACTTTACCTCCCAATAATACTGTGTTTACCAGCAAAATATTATTAATGCCTCCTCACAATTAAATCACCTGTAAATGTACTGATTTAACCTACTTGAAATATTGTAATGCCTGCTCATTATTTACTTTGCCTGTACTTTATTAAACCCCCTCCAAAATTCTGGAAATTCAAAATATATTTTTCTGTTGATCACAGAAATAAAAATGAAATTATAAAGTTAAAATCAAAACCCCCTCCCTTTAACGGATGATTCATTATCGAATCAAAATGAAAAAATACCTAATAATAAATACTTTTTCTATATAGGAGTGTACTCACTATTATTTATGGCAAATATAGTTATGGCAGGAAACTATCTTGTAATGGCCGTTTGTATGACCACCAGTTAAAGTTTATTTAAAGTTTTATATTAAAGTTTATTAACAGGTTAAAGGTTAAAGGTTTAAGGAATTTATTCTAGGTTTTAATATAAACTAAATTTATGTAACTGATGGTTACTGGTTGTTCAACTGTTGATCATACAAATGGCCCTAAATGGTTTATAATAATTATTAGGCTCTTTTATTGACATTAGAATTTTGGTAGGGTACATAATATTTCACAGGGTTGATAATAACTTGTAGGTACTTGTAGATGTTTAGGAGGAAAGGTAAGTAATTTAGTAGGGAACATCATATTTTACAGAGTTGATAATAACTGGGAGGTCCAGGTAGTTTTTTCGGAGGGCAATTAAGTTTTTTGACAAAGTCCTATACATTTTTGCTAAATGTTTTGTCTGCAGAAGTCATCTTAATTTGAAATTGTTTTTTCTGCAAAAATTCATCATCTAAAATCTGAATTGTTGTATTTTAAGAATTTGATCGACTTTAATCTGTAATGTTCTTTATGTATAAATTCATCACTTTGAATGTGTAATGTTTTTCTGCAGAAATTCCTCACCTTAATAACATTTTGAAAAACTTTTTTCTACAAACATTTCCCAGCTTAATAATAATCTGAATTGCATTTTCTGAAAACATTCATAATGTTAATTTATGTATTTTTCGCAGAAATTGGTCTCTTTAATTCTAAAATGCAATTCTGCCAAAATTTTTCTCCTTAAATATGAAATGTTCTCTGTATAAATTCGTCACCTTTAATCTGAAATTTTGTTCTGCATAAATTCCTCACCAAAAATATAATATTGTGTATTAGTGGAAATCCATGAACTTAAATCTGAAGTAATTTTTTTAATTTTTTCTTTAGAAATTTGTCACCTTAAATGTAGCATGTTCATATAGCAGATAGTCTTCTCCTTAAAAGTATTCTGACTTTAAATGCATTTTCTGGTGCATTTTCTGAAAACTTCAGGTCTTTTCTACAAAAATTCTTCCCCTTCTAAAATGCCATTTGTGCATAAATTTGCAAAAATAATTATAGAATGCAACTTCTGCAGAAATTCGTTACCTTACTTCTTAATTGCTGAAGAAATTCTGAAATGAATTTTCTATAAACATTCATCATATTAATTAACGTTTTGTGTGCAGAAATTCCTCACCTACATTTTCAATTGCACATTATTCAATTTTTCTGCAGAAATTTATTACCTTAATTCTTGTATTTTCCATAGAAAATTTCCCCATTAATTCACATATTTTATGAAAAAAAAATTGGTTTCAGCAA
>JAQIXP010004080.1:0-12038 GCA_034700285.1 Proteroiulus fuscus
CAGTTTGAAGAAAACGAATTTAACATTGAAATCCCCATAGGCCCATGCTGTTAAAAGTGTGGACAGCCCCCTTAACTTATGCTCGAGAGGTCTCTTACCTGTTCGAGACCGTAATCTTTTCCGAGTTTGTCGGAGGCGTTGGTGTTTTCGAGGGCCCTGACCAGCGTCACTCGGCCGTTGTATTTGCTGGTGGGCGCGTAGAGGAACGATGCCAGCAGTAGCTTGTGGAAGAATTCGGCGGCCGTCACCACTTCCTGTTGCCTCTTGAATTTGCCGGTTTTCATCAGGATGTCGGCGGCGTGGGATGCCCGCTCGTTCCAGCTGGTCAGCTTCAACAGCTCGCTCTTAACCTTGGGGGGAAAACATCGATTTGTCTCATAAGACGGACTTTGCATGGAACAAATGACGCGTTTCGCTCGGGTCTTACCTTCAAGTAGTCGATCTGCGTGAACTGCAACATGAACGTGCAAAGTGCGTCCACTTCGCCTTGGCTCACTTCCTTGAGGTCGAGTCTGCTGCGGTAACCTAACGAATGCGTCAAGATTTAAGATTCGCTCGTGATCTTTTGAGTAAAAGTTTTTTTTAAAAAAGTGAAAGGCCACATCGGCTGACTCACCTTCGATGTAGGTGCTGACGAAGCTGTGAGAACCGTCGAGCAAGATGAGATTTTCGATGACGTCGGCCTTGTCCCGATTTGCATTTTGCAACTGACTGGCCATTTCATAGGCGACGGTGGCGCCGAAGGAGTAACCGGCTATCCTGTAAGGTCCGTGCGGCTGCTTGCTCCTGATTTGCTGGATAGGGAGGGAAAAGCGTGCCGGGGGTGAGATTACGCCCTAACCACTCTTGAGAGACTGGGGTCTAGTCCGGCGTTATACCTGTACGTAGAAGGCCGCCAATGCTTCCAGAGAGGAAAGTGGAGCCTGGGTGGTGCACTGGATGCCGAAAACTGGACACGCCAGTTTGACCGCCAGCGTGGCCAACGCGATCGTCGCGCCTTCGATCGGATGGACGATGAAGAGGGGGGATCCCTTCGTTATCGTGTTCAGGGGCACGATACACTGCGTGGGAACCAGATTCTGGAGGTCGAACCTTGAAATCGTAAGCGAAACGTTATACTCCTGACCTTTTCAATGCCCACAAAGTGAATGGGTTTGGAAAAAAAAAACTCAAATCTCGTCTCATGCATTTTAAGACGACGAACAAAACTAATATTTAACGAATAAAACAAGGTGCATCATCGGCCCAAAACACGCACAAGCACACTCGGGTGGCACAAAGTGTTAAAAGCATGCAATTCCAAGCGAAACTCTTGGAGTCCATTCTTTTGAATTCTCTCTCTCTCTCTCTCCTACCTTGTCCAATCAATGATTCCGGAGTTCAGCGGAGAGAAATTCTCCGGGGAATCTGCGGAGCAAGCTGTCCTGGCATTCGTGGAAATTTTTGTGGCAGGTGATGTGGGGATGCGACTGGGGTGGATTGAAACAGAGGAGAACAAAGGACAGCTGAGGGAAAGCCAATCAACAAACACAAATAAAGCATTAGCAAGTACGAGGTGTGAACAGAGACAAAAACCAGAAACGTAAATAATGGCGATTCTTGGATTTCGGTGGCTATAGTTACCAAATTGATCAGCTGTTATGCGGACTGAAAATTTAGGTTTTGTATTTTGGGATACTGCGAAATTTTGATTTATGGAAATTTTTTTATTTCATTTCTTGAAGCAGCTTAGCTAGCGGATGCATACAGGCAAACGACTGCGAGGGCAGGATAACTATCCGTCGACGATACGTGTATACCCAAAGTATTATCTCATCTTACCTTTGTACTTTCTCGATGGCTTCTTTGGCTTTGTTGCTGTCCGGTTTGGTGCCGTTGTTCTGCGAGGGCTTGGCGCCGTCCGACGACGCGCCGTCTCCGTTGCTTATGGCGTCCAGCTTTTTAATACTCAATTGGCGGATGTCGTTCATGGACAGGATGACGTCAAAGTCGCGCTCCAGTGCATGCTTGATTTCGACGCCCATCAAGGAGTCCATCCCTAGCTCTCCCAGCGTCACATCGGGACTCAAGGAATTCACGTCCTTGATGCCTGGTTTTTTTTATGAGAAAAAATGGCTGTAGATACGGCCGAGCGATTTCGGTTTTACGATACCCCCACGAAATGGGTGCCTACCTAATACGTTGGCGACGGCTTCTACCAGGTTGAGCTTCTTGCCCGAATCTCCCTTGGGTCCCTGTTTCTCGGCCATGACGAAACTGGAGACCACGGCGTGCGGCTGGTTGAGGAAGCGGTCCAGGGTGGCCAGACACGACGTGATCCTCTGCGGTAAGGTGCCGCCCACCACCAGGTCGTTTCCTCCCATATTGTCCAGAATGACCCCGACGTCGCCGATGGCGCCCCACTGGATGGCCAGGCCGGGAAGTCCGTCTTTGTTCCTCGTCTCGCAGATCCTCTCCATCACGGAGTTGGCGAATCCGTAGTTGGACTGACCGGCATTTCCCCGACCGCAGCTCACCGAGGAGAAGACCACGAACCAGTCGAGTTCGGGGCACAGCTTTCGGCAGGCGCCGTCGAGGTGATGAGTGCCGTTGACTTTGGGCTCGCAGACCGCCACGAAGTTGTCCGCGGTTTGGTTTTCCATGAAAGCGTCTCTCAGCACCTGACGAGGAAACATTTCATTGGTTATTCCATTCGGCTTTTTTTTAAGCCCATTGGCCATCGCCTAAAATCATTTATCTCACCATGGCCAAGTTGAAAATGCCTCCGACTGGTCCGAGCGTGGTCGCCTCAGTCAGTAGTTTGATCGCGCCGTCTTGGGTGGCGACGTCGTGCTTGGAGACGAGCACCTTGACGCCCTGCTCCTTCCATATTCTGACGCAACGGGACTGGTAGCCATTGCGGACGCCCGACCGAGAGCTGAGCACCAGTTGACGGACGCCTCGTTCCACCAGCCAGTGGCCCATTTCCAAACCGAAACCCCCGAGGCCGCCTGAAAAGACCAAAGGGAAGGCGCGATTTAAAATTACCATTTGGAAAAGAAGAAAAACGAATAATGAATGCCCAGCGGGGATCCTCACCGGTGACGACGTATGTCTTTTTGGGGTGGCACGCCGTGCGGGGGAGTGCCTTGATTTTCAGAGGAACTGGCACCTTCACTTTCTGCGGTTCTTCGTCTCGGATCTGCAAATAGTTTGTAAAATTTACAAAATGGACAATTTCTTATTTGGAGGAATCGTCGTCTTTTTTTCTTTTCGTAGACTCACTTTCAAAACTACTTTTCCGATGTGTTTTCCGGTGGCCATGAAACGGAATGCAGCTTCGATGTCGTCCTTCTCGAACACCGTCCTGCACAGCGGCTTCACCGCCCCGGACTTGATGCCCTGCGAAAGGAGATCCACCACGACCTTCTTGTCGCTGTTGCTGTCGTCGAAAAGAGCGTCGAGGAGGATGCCGTGGAAACTGATGTTCTTCAAGAATACGGCCATTCCTGAGCGTTAAGGAGATGCGGAAATTTTAATCACGATTGATCGAAATCTAGAAATGCCCGGGGAAATAATCGAGGAAAAGACGTACCCAAGGGAGTGTTGTTGGAGAGATCGTATTTTCCAATCTCCAGGAAGCGGCCGTGCTGCGCCAAGCAGCGCACGCTGGCCATTAGTTTGTCCTCGGCCAGTGAATTAAGTACCACGTCAACACCTGCGGAGCCACGAGAAAAAGCGGGACTAAGCCGGGGATTGTGACGACGGGAGGCCCGACGCCAGAGGTGCCTTTTCGCAACTTACCTTTGCCGGCGGTGGCACGCATGACGTCGTGCTCGAAGGAAATGTCGCGAGAATTGGCAAAGTTCCTGTCTTTAAGTTGTGGAAACAATTTCTTGAGGTAATCCCGTTTCTCTTTGTTGCCAACCGTCGTAAACACTTCACAACTCAGGCTCAGGGCAACCGAAATGGCGGCTTGACCGACGCCTCCGGTTCCCGAATGGATCAGTATGGACTCGCCTTTCCGAAGGTTCCCCCTGACCAACAATGCGTAGTAAACCTGCGTGGGAAGTTGCCGTTAAAGGTAACCTTTTTCGGGTAAAGTTTACGTTCATTAAAAGGTTAGCGTAATGACTCACCGTGGAGTAAACCACCGGCACCGTGGCGGCATCCTCCAACGTCCAGTTGTCTGGAACGGTCCAGACGAAGGCGGGATCGATGACCACCGTGGTGGCCAAGCCTTTGGCGGCTACCAAGCCCATGACACGTCGACCGGTCTCATCGCGGCCGGCGAATTCCAAACCGAGGATGCAGTCCTGACCCGCCAAGTCGCCTGAACAAATGGAAAAAAAATGGCACAGGTGGGTTATTTTCACAACTTTTGAGGAATTATAAAAGGACCTTTGGATGGATTTCGAGTAATTCACACCTGGAATGGCATCGGGGGGCAGTTTTCCGGTGGCCAACATGATGTCTCGGAAGTTGAGGGGCGCGTAATAGATCTGGCACAAGGACAGGTTAGCGTTGTCCTTGCGGCTGAAGTATTTCAAGGGAGAGTCGATCCAGCGCAAACTAGAGAGGTCACCTCTGGTTAGCACGTTGATGTAAGAGTGGTCAGTTTCCACCGGCTCGTTTTCGGAAGCTGGGAGTAAATCGGTTTCGATTTTAGGTTAAAATTCTCACGATTAATATTTACGTATTCCGACAAACGTGGACCAACCGTTTTTGACTGGAATGTGGCGGAACGTTCCCCAGGTGCCTTCCCGATAAACATTGATCAGAAGGTCCTTCTTGACCACGTCGCCGTAAATGGTGTTTAGAGCTTTCGTGGGATCCGTTTCGAACAACTTCATCTTGCTTGGCTCCAAATACGGGTTGAAAATGCACCTGCAAACGGAAGGTCAGCCGTCACTATCGACTCGAAATTTGGAGGTCGGAATTCGGGATTCGACGGGGCGGCCCAAATATACCTCAGTTTGTCTCCGCCGCCTTCCTGACGAAGGCAGTTGACGAGTCCGACGATTCCGTTGCTGGTCTTGTCGTGGGCCACCAGCCACAAGTGCTCCTCGACGCCTTGCTGCTGTATGTAATCCAGCTTCTGCTTGACAGCTTCCACCCATTTTTCGTACCGGTTCTCCTCGATCATTATCACGGAGGCGCTGATATCGGCAGTCTTCACCTGCGTCGGGGAGAAAAAAAGAAAAGACGGGGGCCGACAGTTAGACCAACCGTCACCGGGTGATTCTCCTCACGGAATCTCGTGGGGTTTTACTTACTTTTCTGAGGAGGAAGACCGATGACAGGATGCCGTCTCCCTTTTCGGCAATTAGCTCCAGCCCCTCGGCTTGGAAGGCCTTCAGCAGGACGTCCCGCTGCACCTTGGGTATCTGGATTTCGCGGATGGCGTCCAGGAATTGCGCCGCCATGCAGTCCTCCGTCCTTTCCAGGAGGAGCACGAAGCCACCCTCCTTCACTGAGGTCATGAGGTTCTGCAGGCAGGTGCCAATGTCGTTGATGTTGGACGCCAAGACGCCGCTGGCGAACACCAGGTGGGCCTCGTCGGCGCCACGAGGGGCCCCGTCCACGGTGAAGTCCCACTTGGCAGATTTCACGTTGAAGGTCTCCAAGTCCGCGCCGTTCAGTCTGTCCGGGTTGATGTCGGTCACCGTGCAATCCACCTGCGTCAGCAGCTGGGCGTTGAGAAGAGAGACGAACTTGGGATACAGGTTTCCCCTGGTGGCGCCGGCTTCGACTATCTTGATCTTTCGGGACGTGATGTTCTCTTGCACCAGGTCGAGGCAGGTCTTGATTATTCGGCCGTTCAGAAGGGCGGCCAGTAAACTGTCGTTGTGCAGATCGGCGAAGGATTGCTCCAGGATGTTCTCGATGTTCGTCTTGAAGTCGTTGTCCACTTTGGTCGTGAAGATGCTGCGCAACACCTGATCAGTGGAGAATGCAATTCGTATTGGTTTTTTTTTTAAAAAATAAGAGAATTTATTTTGACCGAATTTGTAGCTTACTTTAAGTAGCGTGGCGTTCAATTTGGTCTTGGTTAAAAAGTCATCGACCACTTGATCGGCATTGGGCAGTTTGGTCGGCCTTTTGGCAATGTCGGCGAGAAGCGCCTGGTTGGGCAAGAATGAGGCTCCCTGAGACACCAGGCTCTTCGTCTTCTGGATGATGTAATCGGTGCACAGTTCCGTGTACTGCTTCAAGATCTGCTCCGTCTTCTCGCGACCGTTCAGGCACCTGTTCGTAAAAATCGAGGAATGAGATTTGTTCAAAGAATATTTAGGAATTGTCCTTTACTAATTAAAGAAACACGTTGTAAATCATGGGTGAGGAGGCCCCTTCTACAATATTGTGCTCCAGTTTGGAATCCATACAACAGGGTGTCTGGCCAAATCCAGTAACAAATTTCCATGACATTTCCAGGTTTTCCAGACAAATTTTCACAAATTTCCATAGTAAACGTAAGTGATTTTGAACTCATTTTTACTGACATATGCAATTAAATCTGCAATATTTGGTAACTACCCTGGGCCGCACCCAAAAATCCATTTTTTTTTTACCCCCGACCCAAAAATATTTTTCATGTCCTGCGGGCGAAAATCTGATGGGTAACAAAAAAATTACAGAAAATGGTGCCACAGACGAATTTTTAGCTCAAAAAAACTAAAAATATGCTAAAAAATCACCAATAGTGCCTAATTTTCCATTTTAAGTTAGATTTTATTTAGATTTTCCAGAGACAGACTAAATTTCCATGACATTTCCATGACATTTCCAGGTTCTCAGACACCCTGATACAAGATAACCCATATAAAGTCAGATTACAGTATCGAAATGATCCAACTTATAGATTTGTTAAAGGTAATTAATTACCGAAGGGCCGAGAGCGTGGCCGAGATGCTACATTCTCTGAATTGGGAATCATTGCGATCTCGAAGGGAAGATTTAAGCATGGATTTGTTCGAAAGGTTTAATTTGTCTCGTAAGTTAAATTTAGTTTCAGATAGCTTTTAAGCCTGATACTAACGCTAGAGGCAGGCACGTTCACTCCAATCCTCTGAAATAAATTCTTACTAGGACAGATGCTTATTATCGGTCCTTTTTTTCTTAAGTTCTATAAGACAATGGAATGATCTTCCTAAAAATAGTCAAAAACTGTTGGAAATTCAATTTAACGTCGATGTTTAAGTCCCAACTGTAGGACGTGGGCGTATCCTCCTGATTGCGGGGTAACACCCCTACTAAATGGCATCACGATATGCTGATCATGGGGTACTGAGTTGAATTGATTTGAATCGAATCAATTTGGCCCATTTAATTAGCTATGCCATAACCAACAAATAGAAATAGGAGGGCCTACTTTTTCTCCACAAAGGGCACGAAATGGTATTCCTCCAAGGTGGGAGCGCTCTGCTGGGCCGGTCGACGCGGAGCCATGCTGGCCTTTAGCCCCTTGAGCTCCACTCCGCCGGACAGGCACACGTTGATGACGCGGTCCATGGCGACTGACACTTGAGTGGCTAAACCGAACCAATGAAAACAACGATGTTGAAAGTCATTTTTTTTTTGGCTTTAAATTAACTAATTTGAATTTCAGAATCTTGAGATTCCATCACTCGCCTTCTTCGAAAGGTACGGCGGCCTTCTCGTGTTCTTCCGGATTGATTCTGATTTGTTGCAGTCTGGTCGGCAAGTACAGATTTCGGCTGGGCATCCCCAGTATGGAGAACTGCAGCATCGTGTCCAGGTACGACACCCAGTTGCCATCCCATAACAGCTTTCCGACGACGCCTAGAAGGTCGATCGAGATACTTAGGGGGTTGACCATAACTTTTGTTGAAAAATTTGCAACCTGATTTTTTTTATTTGTTCAAAATCGTGATCTAAAATGGAAGCAGACTTCTCACCCTGGTTGTCCGACTCGATGATCCCCTGGAAGGTGGGTCCGTATTCGTAGCCCCTCAGTCGCAGCTCCTTGTAAACGTCCTTCGAGTTCATCTTCAAGTACTCGTTGGAGGCGCTGCCGTCGACGCGCATGGAGCCCGCATACTGCAGGGCGGGATCTTCCGGTTCGTAGATCCTGCCGGTGACTACGGATCCCCCACCTTCGCTGATCTCGAACTCTCCGCTCGCCACCATCAGGCTCACCAGGAACTTGATGACGCCGGTTTTGGGCAAGATGGTGGCCCGGTGGAGCATGACGTCCTCGATGACCACGGGCATCTGGTTGTACTCCTTGCCCTTGATGCGGGCCAACGCCTTCCAAGCCAGGACCAAGTAGCCGGTGGCCGGGAAGAGCACTCGGCCGTCGATGGTGTGGCCGATCAAGTAGTAGTCCTTGGACTCGGCCGAGGAGATGTCCACCTCCACCGCCAGTTGGGCACCGCCGCCGGGACCCTTGCTGATGAATTGCTCGGCGGTGGCCACCGCATACGTCTGCGAGTGGTCCCAATCGATGAGAGGCGAGATCATGGGGGTGCCCCGGGGAACTGGAAGGGGCACCGAGGGATACAGCTTGGCCACCGTGGGATTGACACCGTTCACGTAAAGCCTGCCGAGGAAAAAAAAAAAGGTTGAGGTCAGCGTTTGGGGGGTGGCGCGCTACCCGGACGGAGGATCCGCGCCTGGTACTTACTTTCCGATGCAATCCAAGAAGTACAAGAGACTGTCCGGTTGATCGCGTTTCATTAGCCCAATGAAGACGGCCTCGCCGCCCAAAGAGCGCTTGAGGATGGCTTGCAACAGGCAGTGCGGGGCGACTTCGATGACCAAAGCATTTTTGGGAATGTGGCTCAGGGCCTCTTGAAATAGCACCGGGCTGACCAGATTGTTGACGTGGTAGTCGGCCGAAGAGGTCTGCGCCAGCGGAGTGTCCCACTGGGATTCCGGGATAGAAGAGCTGATCCAACGGGATGACCTGGGCTTGGGATTGGGAATGGCCTATGGCGAGGAAAGGTCAAGTGGGATGGATGTGGAGAGAATCAAAAATCACTCTTTTAATTAAGCATTCCGGAAAATTGAAAAGGTCGATTGTGGGCTATGGGCGCATACCTTCACTAGAGCTTTCTTTAGGGCCGGTGCGATGGATGCCATGTACTCGCAGTGGAAGGCCACGCCGGAACTCCTCACTTCCTTGGCGAACATTCCCTCGGCCTTCAGCTGCTTCACAAAGTCCGAGACGAGGCCGGCCGCGCCTGACACGGTGACCGTGTCTTCGGCGTTGTGGCAGGCCGGAACCACGCCCTTGGGGCAGCGCTGCTTGGCTTCTGCCCAGGTCAGGCCTGCGTGCCGGAAATGACAAAAAAATGGAAACTGTTAATGCCGTCTTTTTTTTTCAAAGAGAAATCGTGACTTTTGACCACCTGCAGGACTCACCCACTGCGGCCATTGCACCCAGCGGCAGGTTGGCCTCCTTGACCAAGCGACCTCTCCAGTAGGCGGCCAAGATGGTCTGCTCCTCGTTGAAGCATCCGTCCGCATAGGCACAGCCCAGCTCGCCCACGGAATGGCCGACGATGCCGTCCGGCTCGATGCCGAGGTGCCGCAGGACGTTGGTCAGCGCCACCTGGATGCAGGCGATGGACACGAACGAGTTGAGGATGTCGTCGAAGGTGGTCTCGTCGCTGTTCATCAGGAGGTCGTACATGTCGATGCCGTACGGCTTCAGGATCTCGTTGGACTTCATAATGGATTTGTGAAAAAGGTCCAACTTCATCAGGTCGCGACCCATGCCCACCCATTGGGCGCCCATGCCGGAGAACACGTACCAGATGGGGCGCTTGTCCGGGGCGCAGCGCTGAAAAAGCGTGAATGGTAAACGGTCTGAACGGGGAGTCTTGACCCAGTGACCGGAAGAAAGAATCGGCGTCTTTTTCTAAACTGGACTTACCCTGATTTCTTTCACGGTTTTTTCGGCGTTCAAGACGGTGTAACCTCTGTACGGATGGGCGTTAAGCTGAGAAAGGGCGGGTTCGCTGAGGAGCGTGTACAGCTCCCGGTCGGTCGGACGCTCTTCGACGTACTTCATCACCTTCTCCACGCTCTCTTCCGTCCGGCCGGAGAAGTTGAATATTTTGGGACCTTCGCCGACGGCGGGCGTCGGTGAGACCTTCTGCACCGGGTACGACTTGAGGATGACGTGGACGTTGGCACCTCCGAAACCGAAGCAGTTTATGCCCACGATGCCGCCCTTCCACGGCGTGTGCTCGGCCACGACCTTCAGGCGACCGTCCACCAGACCGGCTATGTCCGTGTTCGGACTGGTGTAGTGCAGATTGGCCGGAATGACGCCGTCCTCCATGGCGATCAGCACTTTGGCCACCGAGCACAGACCTGCGGGGACGATTTTGCCAAGTTAGGGATAGTTGGACTTTGGTATACTTATTTTTGGAAAATGTTTTGTGTACTTGCCCGAAGCTGGTTCTGAGTGTCCCATGTTGGACTTGACCGATCCGACGAGCAACGGTTCCTTCCTCCCTCTGCAGAAGAAGTTCGTGATGCTGTTCACCTCCTGCGGATCTCCCACTTTGGTTCCGGTTCCGTGAGCCTCCACGTAGGCCACTTCGGCCGGATTGATGGCAGCCTCTCGGTAGATGTCCTCCAACAGTTGCTGCTGGACTTCGCCGGACGGGAAAGTTATTCCTGAAGAGAGAAAAAGGGCGACTTTTTGGTGATACCATCCAACGAAATGCGTGTCGGGTTGACCCGCGAGGGTCATTCTTACCCTGTTCTTTGAATCCGTCCGTGTTGGATTTGGAGTGGACCACGGTGGCGTAAATCCTCTTGGCCTCCGAACACTTTTGTAAGAGAATGGCGACGATGCCTTCGCTCCGGACGTAACCACCTCCTGAAGGATTGTTTTAATTGATTTATTGATTAATTAATTTTATTTTTATTTTTGGGGTTAATGCTAATTTCCCGACTTTTCTTCACCTGTTGCGTCGAATGCCTTGCATTTTCCTTCGACGGATAACATTCCCAGTTTGTTGAAGTTGATGGACGTCTGGGGTTTAAGGCAGATGTTGACCCCTCCCACAATGGCCGCGTCGCACTGGCCGGTGCGAATGGAGAGCATGGCCTGGTCCATGGCCAACAGGCTGGACGAACATGCCGTGTCCATCGTGTAACTGGGACCTTAGATCGGAATAGATAATTTTTGTCATTAATTGCTGGGCTCCCACTCTGAAAGTTGTCCATTTTTAAAAAAAAGGAATTTAGGACATTTTGGGACATTTTTTTGCAAAATTTTAGAAGATTTTAGGACATTTTTTGCAAAATTGTAGAAGATTTTAGGACATTTTTTGCAAAATTTTACAAGATTTTAGGACATTTTTTGCAAAATTTTACAAGATTTTAGGACATTTTTTGCAAAATTTTAGAAGATTTTAGGACATTTTTTGCAAAATTTTAGAAGATTTTGGGAGATTTTTTGCAAAATTTTAGAAGATTTTAGGACAATTTTAGAAGATTTTGGGAGATTTTTTGCAAATTTTTAGAAGATTTTAGGACAGTTTTTGCAAAATTTTAGAAGATTTTAGGACATTTTTTGCAAAATTTTAGGACATTATATACATATACATATCAATTCATAGTTAATGTGCATTTTTACATCATTGCACCATGTAAATTGCACGTTCCTTTGATATTTATTTTAAATTTTGAGGAAATTTTAGGATTTTTAGGACATTTTTCATAAATTTTATTGTCATAGGTACAGAATTTTAGGACAAATGGGGGGGGGCCCTGCAATTGCAGGTAAAAGTATCTTTCTGGGTGAATTCACCCTCCGGTGGTCACGCTCACCTCTTAAGTCGAAGGAATAGGACACCCTGTTGGCAAACATGGCTCGGCAACAACCGGGCAGCAGATAGCCGGTGGCCTTATCCGGCTCTTCGGCCAGTCCTTCGTCCGTCTCGGCATTACTCGCACCGATGAAGACGCCCACTCGGCGACCCCTCAAAGCATTTGGGTTTATTCCTGGATGTGGCGAAAAAGAAGGGATGGTTACGGTGATTCCGTGGTGCCGCGGCGGTAGAGTTGGGGGGGGG
>JAQIXP010004081.1:0-12029 GCA_034700285.1 Proteroiulus fuscus
ATATGTACCGTTAGTTAACATGGAGATTCCCATAGGAGCATGCATTTTTTAAAAGTGTGGACAGCCCCCTTAAAAATAACATTGTAAAACTATTTCTTTTCTTAAATAATCTATTTGGCTTCTATTTTTTCCTATGCATTATTGCATAGAAGAAAAGTGAAGCCAAAATTTAACGATTCCAAAATGGGGATCCTTTCTCCCATTGCTAGTAGATGGCGCTATATTTTCTGAGATTTTACGAAACAGGTATTCCTTGAGATCAGGCAATATGCCGCTGCCCGTGTTTTACATAAAAATTGTGATTTCTCATTAATGGTAAGTTTAATTCAAACCTGATATATGTATTAACACACCTACTTATGCAGAGAATACATTTCAGAATGAAGGAGAAATTTTTCTGACGAAAAAGTAGGCCTATACTTTGCAGAAATGTAAGCTGATTAAATGTTTCCATAGAAACATGTTCAGTTTCTGCCAAAATCTTGAACATAGTCTGGTTTTCTGCAGAAATTGGACACCCTAATTCTGAAAAATAAAATGCAGAGAATACACTTCAGAATTATGGTGAAATTTTTCTGCAGAAAAAGTACACTTTGCAGACTTGTAAGCTGATTAAATGTTTCCATAGAAACATTATCAGTTTCTGCCAAAATCTTGAATATAGTCTGGTTTTTTACAGAAATTGGACACCCTAATTCTGAAAAATAAAATTATATGTACGTTTGAAACGTAATCATGTGGGAATAGATAAACGGATAAAAACTGCAAAAATGGCGAATTTCTGAAAAAAGAATTTCATTAATGTAATCTTCTGAACGTTTTTGTAGAAACATGCTCTGTTTCTGAAAATTTTTGACGAAGCCTATAGGTTTATGCTTAAATTTGTCACCTAAATTCTTTAAAAAAAAAACATGTAGAAATGTTATGCCGTGTTAAAACGCTGAAACATTATAAAAAACTGACTACATTGGAAAATATGTTTCAAATACATTATATAATTTTTATTTATAATAAAAGTCATGAAGTGCCTGCACTTCAAATACACAATTTTGTAAAGAGTGGCAAAATGGAAAGCAGTTAAATACAACCTGAGATTCAACTAAAACAATTTCAGAAGTTAAAAATTAAGATTAATATAAATTAAACTTAAACAGCTTAGAATATTTAGAGCATATTTTAAGCTGTAACCTAATGTGAACTTCATTAATCATTTTACAAAAGAAAATGAATTTTTTTTTTTAATTTTCTCCTATTTTTCAGCCAGTAGTTGGCCTATACAAGGGAATAGAAATTAATATTTTCATCTGACTGACCATATAATTCAGAAATCATCCATAGATGACGCCATTTTCGCCCCATATTATTACAGAAATGACTGGCGCCATCTAGTAGTTACTTTTGTACATGAACCCTATACATGCATGTACATCCGCACTTTTCTCTATGGAATACTTATTCTTTCAATTCCTAAGATGGCCGACAAAATAGAATGGGTTAGTAATCAACTTAGTCAGTAGATGGTGCCACTTGTTTCTGTAAAATATGGATACTTTCAATGAAAATGATTTTCTCTTTTACAAACTATATTCGTTGAATGGTAAGTCCAATTACAATTTTAATTTCAATTCTCTTCTAAATGTGTTTTTGTCTTTTTTTTAAAGACTTAGCCTATAACTTACATCAATCATGACGACATGTAACGTTTTCTGATGTTGCCCAATAAGCTCGTAGGTTCAAAATTCAAAATTCAAATTTTGTTATATTAAAGTAAATTAGGACTTGAAAAATGTAAAAAAAAAGAACCTGCATGAATATTACCTTCTGAAATTTCACAATTCTCCAAAAATTACTATTCTAATCTCAAATTCAAGAGACGATTTCTGGCTTATTATTAATTCTAGAGTAGGGCTGCTTCTTTCGGTTTATTAAAGCAATTTCCACTCCCAAATAGCCTAAAAAGCTGGCAGCTAATAATGCCAACAAAATATAGATTTTAGTCGTCATACAGAGCAAGTTACTCCAAGCATAGACTAGGGTCGAAGCTCCAAACATCCAAATGTGATAAATAGAAAAAGCCACTTCCAAATTATTGCTGAACAAGACAGCGTAGAAAGCTATAGAAATAGAAATAGAAAAAAAAACAATTGAAAAATAAATCAAAATGGCTTCAATTTATGGTCAATGAATAAATCAATAGATGAGATATATAGACAGCACATATATATAGAAATCAGGCTTATTTTTTTTAAAAAAAAGCAACATATTTTGGATTTAACGTCTTTAATAGGGTCAAGGGTCGTCAGTCATGTCAGTCATTCAGCATGTGCATGCTCAGAACAGCGCGCCACCTGGTGCATTTTCAGTGCCAACTCTCAAAAGGGACGATTTGGTTTGATCTTGATTGACTGACCACCAATTTTTTTTACCAAAAATTTAACAAGTTTGTCAAATATAAAAAAAATTGTTTCAAATTATGTGGCTAGAACCCTTTCGTTTTTGAAAATATCTGACTGCTGTAATGCTACTGTGTTCCATAGCAGTGCCGCCAGATAACAGATCCACAAATTCTTGATACGTACTAGTGCAAAAATGACCTCAGAAATTGATATCTTGAAATAAATGTAAAGTACAAATACTCTATTTAATCTATTTGATGAAATTGTATTATATTTCTGCACACGTTTTTACTTTAAGTTGCATCAAGAATTTCGCATTCATATCAGCTATTCCCTGTTCAGCAAAAGAGTGCACCAGGGACTTGTCAGCAGATTACATTTCTGCGAAACATTTTAATGTTAATTTTTCTGAGGAATAATCCAAAAAAGCAGGTATCCTTTCTAAATGTCCCAATTGAATTATTTCTCTCACAAGTTCACTCTTTAGTTGAACAGGATTAACATCAACATGGATGGATGACCGCCATTTTGTTTTTCATTTGCTGTTAAGTTTTAATAAGAAACTTAGCACCAATCTATAGTAAGTTCCAATGATTTTAAGACCTGCCAGTGCACAGACAGCCAAAGTAGTCACAATGGAAGGCAACTGCAAACGATAAAAATAAAACTGGCGCTAGGTGGCGGGCCCATAGGTCCAAAAATTATTGAAACACGAGGAACAAAGTGTAATTCCGCTTTCGCACAAGTCCTATATTGAATTCAGTTATCTAAGTATCGATCCCGGATATACTTGTGTTATTTTATTTATCAAAATTTGCGGTTTTAAGTCTGGTTTCATGTATAAAGTATTATCAAACACGCTTTTGTCACGCTCCAAGTTGCAACAATTAAAAGCTTAGTCAAGTAATCTGGATGAATTTGGTTTTATCAGTCAAATGATTCAGAGGAAATTAATCTCCATAATCGATAGATTTCATTGAATTTGAAACTGACCAGGATACCAAAGTAGAAACAAAATCTATTCACTTTCAGTTATTTCAGGATGTATAACCAGTTACCACTGGTATGATTATATTATATTGCAATTCTTCGAAGAATTTGTTAAGTAAACATGTCAATATTTATTCTTTTAGAGGAATTTGCTTTTAAACTTGAGTTCAAACTCAGCCCAATTAGCAGTTAGTAGGCCTAGTATAATTAGCTAGAGGTTTTTGAATAATGTTTGGCGTTGGGCCCTCCACCTAGCGTCAGTTTTATTTTCATCGTTTGCAGTTGCCATCGGCCATTGGGCTTCCATTGGTTCACTGTGGCATGGAAAGCTGTATATAGGTTAGGATTCTTTCGCTATTGAGATTCTAACTTATGTCTCCCGCAAGGTCAAGTAATCTGGGGGGGTAGAGTGGATTTTGCTGCCCCTCTGAGTGCCAGGGCCACAATCAGAAATCTATTTCTTTGGGGGGAAGGAGCCGCCCCAAAACATTTGTTTTCTTGAAAATTTGGCCTGCAGGCGAAATTTTGAAGGCTTTTGGAGATACAGTAACTGCAAAAATTGACAGCAAATGGCGCCACAGGCGAATTTTTTACTCAAAAATCCCTCAAAAATGGGTTAAAACAATCAAAAATTTTGCCATTTTATTGACAGCAAATGGCGCCGCAGGCGAATTTTTTACTCAAAAAACCCTTAAAAATGGATTAAAAATAATCACAAATTTTGCCATTTTATTGACAGCAAATGGCACTGCAGGCGAATTTTTTTACTTAAAACCCATCAAAAATGGGTTAAAATTAGTCCAAAAATTTATAGTGGCATTTTGCTGCCACCTTTGATCGAGTCTGGGAGGGCAGCTGCCCCCCTGCCCTTCCCCCGGCAGCTACGGCCCTGGTCTCCCGTAGGTTAGTATTTTGGTAGCAGACGAACCATGGCTAAAAATTATTGGAACAGAATTTAGGCTTTGGAGGCTACCCATTGCTGACGTCATAGATAGGCTACAGAATAGCATACATTGTATATAACCAGATCGAAAATAAATATTTACTGTACATTTTATGGGTTCTATTTCCAAATATATTAACGGTTATAAAATATGTATGCAAATACATTTTGTTTGGTCTATTATTAACTTACAGCTGCTCATACATTTTAAAACATAATTATGATCTCGATCGTGTTATTACACTTATAACACAATATATAATGACCCAAAACAGTAAAAATAAAAACCACCTGTTAGCTATTTTAGTATGGGACAATTAACCGGTAGATGAAAGTTATTCATCATAGATGGCGCCATAAGTCTATGGCAAATATCATGGGCCATTACTTTAGTATGGAACAAATGTTTGTCAATAGTTATTCGTGAAAGGAGAATTTTAATGAACTAATTTGCAGCAATTTCAGCAATGAACAACTCTTGTTATTTATTTAGACATTTTCTTCAATGCCATTATGCAACTCCAAATAGAGCTGAAATTGGGTTTTTTTGAAAAGTTGTTTATTATCATAGCTAACATTTCCCTTTTATGCTTATTAATTAATCTAATAGGCTAATAGCCCTATAGGTGCATTCATGCGGCAAAAATAATATTTGCAAATCTGCAATACCCATGTTAAATAAATAAACGTATTTTTGAATTAAGCCTAAAAAACAACAAGAACACAAAAATGTTGTAGTTCATTCCACTGATATATAGAATTATATTTTTATAGGATGCTGATGATAATTTTTAATTAAAATTTTGAATTTCAATTAGTTAATTGGTGCGTGATAATTACCGTCTTGCATGCAGTGCAAGTTTCCTGATCTCTATATAGCTGCTTTTTTCTTGCAAATTTAAAACTGAATATACATACCTGGAACTATAAAATGCCGAATTCCACTTCCAAAAAACCATGCCACAGCAAACAGAGACATTTGCAAATAATTCCCCGAATTTGGGCTCCAGTAAAACATCACAGTCAGTATGACCATTTGGATGAGAGTGGCGAAAGCAAATGGAAAACAGCGGACTTTTTTCTTGTTGAACCAGCCGAATAACAGACTGGAAAAAGCTCCACTCAAGCCATTCCATATGGATACGTATCCAATAAACTGGATACCAATGGCACAAGTGATAAAAGCCTAAAACAAAAAATTCAAATTAACAAAACATTAAAAACTCAATGTAGACATCCCAGTGCAAAAATTACTGCAGCTGACTGCACTCCAGATTGAAAGTTCTCGCTTGCAGTAAAACTGCAGCAGGATTGTTGGATTCTAACAGTTTTATGAAACACACTGCAGTAAACTGCAAAGAAAACTGCAGCTGGATTGTTGGATTCTAACAGTTTTTTGAAACACACTGCAGTAAAACTGCAAAACAATGGCAGCTTGATTGTTGGATTCTAAGTTTTATGAAAAACACTGCAGTAAACTGCAAAAAAACTGCAGCTGGATTGTTGGATTCTAAGTTTTATGAAACACACTGCAGTAAACTGCAAAAAAAAACTGCAGCTGGATTGTTGGATTCTAAGTTTTATGAAACACACTGCAGTAAACTGCAAAAAAACCCTGCAGCTGGATTCTAACAATTTTATGAACCACACACACACTGCAGTAAAACTGCAACAAAAACTGCAGCTGGATTGTTGGATTCTAACAGTTTTATAAAACACACTGCAGTAAAACTGACTTCCAAACAAAAAGTTTTGTTTTTTTACAAATTTGCTGGCATTGCAATTTTACTGCAGTTGTGTTTCATAAAGCTGTTAGAATCCAACAGTTTGCCAGCAATTTTACTGCAATATATAGGTCTAGTGCAGATTGCAGAAAATATTGCGGTTCAGTGCATTATTACTGCAATACTTTTTTCACTGGGATCACAAAATCAGTCAATAAAGATTCTTACCTTAGTGAAATCTGCCGCCCAAAAAGAATCACTTCCTCCCATGACCAGAGCCATGGGTATCAGCATAATATGTTTCACATCCTTCATTTCTTGAAATATCTCCAGGAGCAACTGTCCAAAGGGCTTCTTGTACCTGGATTGTGACAGGCCCAATTTGCTAAGCGGGTCAACAAAGACCAGGATGACCACTCCGACCAGGCAAGATCCCAGGCAAAATGCACAGAGTCCATACACTTGCCACTTCCCAGGTGCATACAGCCCAATCATACTGGCATTGGTCAAGCTACTGAAACCAGCGGTGGTGTTATCATGCAGTCCAGAGAATCCCGAGTCCAGTTCCTCATTGCAGTACTTTGTCCCGCACAGTAGCAGCCTGGAGGAACTCATGTACTCGGAGTAACCCTGAGTGTCCAAAATGACCGAGGACACGAAGTTCCCAACTGACCCGCTCAGTTTGAAGAAAATGGCCATCAGGACAAACAGTCTGGACTGGATCCTGTCCTCGTCAATATCACTGATGGAGGCGTAAAGTTGGGCCAGTTTGGCCAGGTACACTTTCTGGGCTGTCCACATGAAAGTGGACGAAGCCCCACTGAGACAGGCTGCCGGTATAAAAGTGTACCAAGCCGGGTAAAAGTTAGCCATCACGTAGGTGGAGTAAATGAACATACTGACCACTAAGGTCAACTTGCAGCCGTACTTGAGCAGGACAGACGTGGCCAGCAGACTGCCCAAGAGCATGCAGGCGTTCTTGACCGCTAGGGATACAACTCCCAGGCCATCTTCGCTGTTCAGGGAACTCTGGACATTGGTCATTGGACTCATGCCAATGAAGAAGAAGAAGAATGCCAAACCGACCAGCAGGACATTCCTCCAGATCCGGCGCTTGAGCCAGGGCTCGGATCTCTCCCAGATGACCAGTGGCTCATTCTCCAGCAGGGTGGAGGGTACCACGTTGCCCTTCCACCCGTCGTATTTGCCGGGCTGGGTGAAATCCTCAGGACCAGAAGGTAAGGAACCATAGTTAGGCTTCTTGTCAGAAAACCAAGAGCTGTACTGCTGTGGCTTCATCATCCTGCCTTTTTAACTTCTGACAAATAATTTCAATTTTAAAAAAGTATATATCTAAAAATACTTTTGTGATGTCATCGTGTCTTATCACAAAGCAATAACCGAAGTTCAATTTTTGGAAGTTGTAGTCATGAGCAGTAGTTACAATGGTTACAGAGGCTAGATTTTTTTCTGTTTTTTACATCAGGATTGCTTACAGCTTTGACCTTGGATAGATTGTCAGAATAGAAAAATGGCATGTTTGCTGTATCTGTCTGATAACAACTGTACATGGTGCTACTCTTAACTATTTTAACTTGTTGCTAAGGGATCATAGATCACCTGTCATCGCTTTCTGATACAAACAGCTTTTTCAAGTTTAAAGAGTCAAAAATGCATGGGTATCCCAATGACAGGGGGTACCTACTTTTTCACAAGTTTTCTGTTATTTCATATCACAAATTTCTTGTTTTTTTCACATATTTCACATACAAACCATATATTTGCAAGGGTTTAAATTTTCAGTTTCATTTCACTAATCATCAGTTGTCAAGTACAGCATTTGCTTCCTCCATTTTCAATAGATATTGTTTCCCATATGAAAAATTTCTGCAAAAAATTATTTTCAGAATAAAGCAGAAAAAAAGTTATATTAATTTGCTGCAGAAAACGAAACATGCTTTCCAATATCACATTTCAAATAGATTTTTTACATAAAATCAGATCTTGTTTCTATACACGAACAAAACTTTTGATAGAAATCAGTAACCTGAATTATTAAAGGAAAAGTCCCACTATGAAAAAATGTGGTTTTAGGAAGAAGAACATGAAAACTTAGGAAAGGCATGAAAAAATAGCAATGTGAGTTGAGCCTAACAATCAATAAATAAAATGTCCTATAGATGCAGGAATTTGTTTGAAAATGCATGTCCCTAACAGGCGTCATTGTCTGAAAGTAGCCTATAAAAACATCAGCTCTCATTGGAACACATACACATTCACGTCCTAGAGGGCGCCACTAACTCTAAATGTTCATTAAAATCTATGGAAAAATGGCGCCTAGCATGTAGTTTGCAAAAAGTTGTGATTTTTCAATATGGAAACTCTACAGTAATTAATATTATTGTCACAGCCATTCATATTTAGATAGTGTGTAAAAATTCAACATAGTATCATACAAGCAGGGTGGGACTTTCCCTTTAAATCCACTTTTTCCTGAAATATGTACCAGTTTACTCCTATATATTTTCTATTGTATATACTTAATTTGCATGTTTTTTTCGCAGAATTTTATGAAATTCATTAAAATTTCTCGTTTTTCACAAAACCAGCTTAGCTTGAATTTCCAAATTTTTCAGTTTCACAATTTTTTATATCCAGAACAGTTTTGTTGTATTTGCTTATTTACTATAGTTTTGTGTTTTGAGAATTCTTGACACAATGCAATGGGATCAATTATGACAATATTCCTAAAATAGAACTTTTTTTAAAATTCAATAAATTTACAGTGGGCCTAATAATATACAATCTTAATTAGTTATAATTAAGGGATTTGTTAATAAACCAAAGTCCCTGCATGCTGTCCTGGCAGACAGTTGGTTTGTGCCACTGACACAAAAAGATTTCATTTCTTATTTTTGAAATATTAAACCATGAAGGGTCACGTACCTTCCTATAATTGCTTTTTGTATACATACATTAATTAAAAAAACAATAAATACAATTGGTTTTTTTCTGACAACACTGTTGATTTCAATGTATTAAATAACGGTAAACTCATGTAGCTAAATTTAAAAATGCTTTAATATTCTATTATCCTTATGTTAATACTATTCATAATTCAATACCTAATTAAAAACTGCAGAAATCATGCAGTTTTCCTATTGTGAAAACTGCATATGCAAAATCTGATGTACAGGAAACTTCAATAACTGCAGAATTGAAAACTGCATAAATTCTACACTTTTTGTAGTGTAAAATTATACACAATGCAATTAAATGTCTTTTGAGGCAAATAATGCAGAAAAGCTGTTGATTGATTACTGCAAAATAAATTGCATTTTTAGTTTTTAAATACCGGTACTGCAGTTTTCCTGCTGATAAAACTGTGCAAAACCCAGTTTCCTACAAAAAATGTATTTCAGATATAAACAAAACTTGAAAAAAACTATACATAATCCAATGTATCAGTAATTAAAAACTGCAGGAAAAGAGGAATACTGCACAGATTTTGCAGTTTTGGGAAGTTAAAAAACTCAAAAACTGCAACGTTTTCAGTTTTCTGCAGCATTCCAGTTTTAATTTCGTAAACTAGACTTTCTATTAGTTTACTGCTGAACGGTTTTTGCTGCACTTTGTAAAAAAAAGATTTCAATCTTAAAATTCTCAAACATTTTGGCACATTTTAAAAAACCCACGAGAGAAAAGAGAAGGTATGGTACCAATACCCTTGGAAGGAGTAACACACTGATCTCTAAGAGATCAGTGGAGTAACACTACAGTGTGTCGGACTGAAAATTCATCTTAATGATTCGGTGCAAAGGGAACGTAGTTTTTCGATCACAAGTTCCAGCCCAATCATCGCAGTTCAGATCAAAAACCATAACCCCAGCAAAATCATTGGCTTTTATCCATTTACTCTGGAAAAAAATTCCATGACTTTTCAGATTACAGTAACTGGATTTAAAACTGAAAATGATTTTACCGAATGGTGATGATTTACCTTAACATCAATGCTTTCGAGGTTATCGTATGATACCCAATCATAGTCGTGGTAAGCATACGGCACCTGTGTTTCCTCATCGAAAACTTCGGTTGCTCCATTTTTCAAAAACAAGCATACCTGAACACGTTATTAAATACAGTGAATGCACAAATCTAAAAGCACTGCATTGAATTAAAAGTTTTGCTTATAGGCTCTAAAGTACCAGAGGATAAGTGAAGGTTCCTCCAAACATTCCCTCATTTTTGGCAGGAGCATATAAACCATTCCAACTAGTTACTAGCAGCTTGTAAGTGTGACCATATGTTGGAATTCCCACATTGATTTTGGATTTAGGCATTCCTTTGGATACCCAGTAATTAGCAGACCAAGCCTAAATATCAATTAAAAATTTACGAGGAAATTATGTAGAGATCGATGCAGAACTACCTCAAGTGCATAGAAAATGAATTGGCAAAAAATATTCCAATTTATACATGGATCCAGTTATACGCACTTCCTATTCCCGGAAGCCCAAAATATATCGATGGCTTAATTCACAAGTAATAGCGAATGAGTCAATTTGTCAAAAAATGAGATAAGTGAATCATTGTGATCCTGGAAGTGTTGTTCCTAATTAACCTAAAGTTACAGAAATCACTTTAACCAATAATTGTTAAAGTAACAGAAGTGAAGAGTAGCGAATATCCAATAAGTCTAATTTTTAAAAGTTACATGTAAAAAAGTACCATTCGTTAGTTTACTTTTAAAAATTGCTCGTGAAATTGATTTTTAAAATCCTCAAAAAAATTTTGCTTTGCATTCACTTTATTCAATAGGCAAACTAATGGATATGCACATTCGTTACTTTACACTTCATTTATTTCGCTTTCCTGCAAATTTAATCAAAAGTCAAACTAACGAATGTGCCTTTTTAAGCTTTTTATTTCTCAAATTGTTGAATTAATTTAGTAATTAAATTATTTAACAAAAATTAGCAAATTTCCTTCAAAATATATCGATGGCTTAATTCAGAAGTGGTGAATTTGCCATGTTATCAAATAGCATATTCACCACTTCTGAATTAAGCCATCGATATATACATTATATTGTTTCATCTGTTCACCAACTTTCACCATTTTAACATTGTTTATTTCCAAGTTATGCCTTTTTTTCAATAAAAACGCTATTATCTCGAAAGCAACTTTTGGCTCATTCGCTACTTGTGAATAAAGCCCTTAAGTGTAAATATGCACTTCAGGTTATACGTTAATCATGTTATAACCATTTTACCCAAAATGCCCCAATTCTATAGAACTTCAATATTAGGATGCCAACAAAAACTGTTTGCAAGTTAAGCCACTATACATTGGCGCCATGGCACATACGCTCGTATCTGACAAGCCGTTAATAATTTACATACCAGATTTAATTTGGCCAAATAATCCTTCTCACTACTTCTATTAAATAATGGACTGTTAAGTCCAGTAAATGGGTTGTACCAAATATAGAAATGGTAATCGTAGCACATGATGTTCACAAAGTCAACGTATCTGAATAATGTTATAAAACATTTAGGAATTATTAGCAAAAGTAGCCAAAAACGTTAAGTTAGGGTTAATTTTGTAAGCCTACTTTGCCATTTCTGGTATGTCATAAGAGATGTCAGCCATTGGTGGTATGGAAGCCACATCAACAGTAAGTAAAAACGGATTTTCTTTTTCAGATTTCCACAAAATGTCAGCAGCAGCACGAAATTCCTAATTTGCAACAGATTTCAGCTGAATTTAAGGGGGCTGTCTACACTTTTTAGAGCACGCCTCTATGGGAATTTCCATGTTAAATTCGTCTTCTTTAAACTTAAACCACTCAAGAACGGGTGAAAGTTCAAAGATAGGGTTTGATTTTTATTGAAGATTTATAATTTTACTAAAAACGGTTGCATGATTATGACGTCACATGCATTCTGAATGTAGTTATCGATTTTCAAAGTTGAC
>JAQIXP010004082.1:0-12028 GCA_034700285.1 Proteroiulus fuscus
ATTAAGGGTGGGCGCCAATCCCTAAAACGAAGCAATGCCCAAAAATGACCACCCTGCAGCTGGTCATTGAATTGGTACTGATGAGGCCATATTGGAACTCCTACAGCCCATTTATTATACCACCTTTCTATGTAATTTTAATTAAATAATTGCAATTAACACATGTTTGATAATTAATTTAGCTTCTCCCACGTAGAACATCCTAAAAATACTGTATACGGCCAAGTGTAGGCCAGAAATAATAATTATAGTCTAGGCTCAAATAGCAGTCGGGGCTGAATTAGTAGCCGGGGGTGGGTGGTTGAAATTGATTTTACAAATTAGTAGCCCTCTGGCTACTATTTGGTCATTTCCGGTAACTAAAAAAACACAATGTACGTGATGTCTATTCTTCATCAGTCATGGACAGATACAGGAAGAGGGAGAAGCAATGGGGGCCGATTGTCCCCACATTAGTCATAGAAAATTCCCCCCTCAATGTGGACCATTGCATATAACTCCAAGATTTCCAAGGCGAGCGATCACACGTGCCAAATTTATAATTCCAAGCCTAAAAAATAAGTGAGAGATACTTACCAATTAACGGTCGGTCGTACTTTTCAAAAAAGTCTTGACCTTCAGATCCGTCCCTCTTCGATTTTCCAGACAATCTCCTGGCCCGAATAATCACCTGCCGAAATGCAAAAAAATAAAAATGGATATAATTTCTTGCAAGCAAACTGTACATTAATAGAAAAAAACAATTACCTCGCGAATGCGGCACACAAGTTTTGAATTGGCCTCGTAGTTTGCAATATGAGCAGAATGTGCATCTGTGATTGTTGTACTAGATTGTTGTAAAGCATAGTAAAAGAAATCTGAAAATCTAGGGTAGCGGTATTCAGAAATTTTGGAAATAAGTCATATTGCTGATCAATGAAATTAATAGAATATAGATCATATATCTACGACCTTATGAACTAAAAATCGGTCTACTCTATAGGAGCAAAAATGCCATATATTTTGATTTACTTTAGTGAATAAATAAATTTATAAATATCGAATGGCAGGCCCATAACACTTACTGGATGTAAATTAATCAAAATATAAAGTGCAAGATGCCATCAAGGTTTGGATATTTTCCTTAAAATTATAATTTAAAATCACAATTTTATCAATACAACAAATATTCCATGAAATTATTTTATATCTATATCGTTCCTGTTTTTAAATTCATGATTTATACAAATTAATTAAGATTATTCATAGAAAACTCGTCATTTTTGTGACAATCTTGATTGGCACTTGTTAGGAACTTACTTTTAATTCCAAAACTTTCTCTTGCAGCACCTTTATTTACCTGAAAACTAGAGTACAGCATTTGTATACGTCACGTCGAATCTCATCAGCTAGCGAGACCCGACTGTTGCAGACTGGACTCAAGAGTATCATCCTACCGAAAGACAAAATTAGCCCTGCTTCTGACAGCGTCCCCTACAAGAATAAGTACAAATGCATAGTAATTCAATGGATCTTATAGACAAAGCAATGTATATGAAGAGCTATACTATCACCTGTGAGTGAATTCCACTGCCTCAATGGCATAGAAGCCCAGGGTACTTGTATATTCTTGACAATGAGTTATCAGGAACGAAACTGCATGCCTTTAGAGGAAACTGCAAAAAGAATTGTATTGAATTTAAATTTGCATACTTCAAAAAGGAAAAGCACGCCAATGCATATTAAACAGGAAAATACCATAAGTTATCCTTTTTTAATTTAAAAATCTTAAACCAGCATACAATGATATGAGTATAAATATATACAAGAGAGTGGAGATGAAATGCACAAATGAGAAGGTACCAGCAGGAAGTTGTTGGCATTTTTTAAATAAAAAACTAAAGGCTAGTCATAGAGTATAGATTATTAATTGGAGAAATAAATGAAGAATTAAATTTGACGAGTCACACAAAAATAGACCGTATATTGCTTTATGCCATTTTCAATAAGTAAATGGCATTTAGGAAACAAATATTAAAGGAAAAATACAAGTTCGACAAATATTACAAACGTAATAAAAGGCAAAACATAGATTACTGGCCCTTAAATTGACAAATTCAACAATTCAATCGTTCAAACATCTCATTCATTCATTAAAAATGCACTTATTTAACACACGCTCGAAAAACTAAAATTGAAGAAAAATTAAGCATAACAAATCACGGCTTCCTGATAGTACAGCTTCATATCCTAAGTCTTGAAAATGAACTTAGCTTAACAATTATTGAAAAATATTTTGTTTTCTACTCTTAATTAAGACACATTTAGAAAACTGTGCAATCCTCTATTTTAGTGAAATACTGGTACTGGGGGGAAAAAACGCTATTGGGTTTTGAATGATTTGCGTGGCATTTGCAAAACATTGTGGGAAATAGGTAGTCCTATTATAAGGTCACAAAAAGAGGACAGGTGCATCTGATTCGTGAAATTTTATATAAGATTCAATAAAATTCAACCTGAAGAAAAAAGTGTGTAAAAGTTTAATAAGCCATGCTTTGTGTTATTTCTGCATCAATACTGGGAAATTTTAAAATAGAATATATGGAATAACCAGGGCATCATTGACAGAATGGATCATGCAAACAGAATGAAATCCACATTTTTTGAGAAGAATATGAACGAATAAATATTCAAGTGAATGAAGCATTTAAAAAAAGATTCTGGAGCAGTTACTATTTGCTGGATAGCCATTCATTTTAATATAAATAGATATATTCCTTGCATTTCTTGGTCCAGTCAATATGGACCAAACCATTTTACAAATACCAAAAATTCACAAGTCCGCACTTATTTGTTTATAAGATTCTCTTATTTCATTCTGGAATTAAAAAAATTTAAAATTTAAATATATTTTTAATTTTAAAGTGATGATCACTTCAGCACTTTGAAATAAATCATTGTCTCAAAAGTTAACATAATTGGACTTTTAAGGGGTAAACAAACAGAGAATCCAGAAAATGATAACAATTGCAGACGGAAAATCTGGCAATAAGAATTATACTGAAATTATGCTCACATAGGATTGCACTTGCAACTTACTCATTCTATTTCAATTTAATTGGGAAATGTATTAATACACAATTGCGCTGCTTGAGCTATATCAGAAAACTGAGAGAAGTAACTTAGATAAATTGATCCTATTTTAAAATTACCAAATTCAACTTAATAAAGAAGAAATCACATTTTGCCTTGTGAATCATCACAGTCGCGAGTTTAAAATAACGGTAATAATGGTAAAAACTAATCCAAATGCTAGACTATTAACGAGGGGTGAGTATAAAGGTGCACAAAATGGAGTCATTCATGAAATAGCAGAGGAAATAGAAGATAAAAATTTGAAGAAAACATTGATTTTTTTAAATTTATAAAACTTTGTTATATTTTTAGTGAAATTTTTTCAAAAATTTCATTTCAAATATGGGTTTTAACATGCTTTAACATTCAGAAACCCTCGCATTCAAACTCACACACGCATTCACAGATACAGTAGTTGGAAAAAAATATGAATACAGGAGAAAATGGGAGGCAAAAAGTCGAAATATATACGAGCACAAACATTTAGAAGTTGATTTTAGAAAGAAAATGGAGGTAGAATAAATATATGGGATAGGCCCCATGTATTATTATTTAAAAAAAAAAGAACAGAAAAGAAAAAAACACCACCATCACGTACAAATGGCCACTGCGAGTAAAAGGTATTTCAATTCAAAATTATTTAACGAGAAGTTTCTAATGGCTATAAGAATTGGAATTAAACTATAATTTATGATGAAGTTATATACGTTAACAGCTAAGTATGCATGGGGAAGAAATCATCCAGTACCACTTACTGAATTCAATTCTAAGTAGCTTTGCAGCATTTAAGACTTCAAAATCACTAGGGTTAATGTTCGATCAGTTCTATTATTGACAAAATAATTGAGTTATCGCTATTCATTATTTTGTCTTTGCAATTCTGAAGCCAGATGCAGATGCCATTTCATGCAGCCACCATAACATCATCTCAAATGAAGTTGAAAACAAATTACATTTTAGAAAAATATTTAAAAAAACTCAATTTTCAAATAATTCCAGAGGGACAATTTTTCAAAGTATAAAATACTAAAAGAGGCAAACAGCAATTCATCTGAACATGCAAAGCACTGGCCACTCAGCAATGGAATATTTAACTCTGGAGATGAATTGATGCAACTAGGAAGTTGTTATCAGCAAGGTTATTAAATTGTAACCAATTCAATCTCGTAAGTTATAAGCTGCATGATTTCTTATCAATTAAATCCTGAGAATGAAAGAAAGAAAGCAATTTAAAATTGCTAGCCTTTATAGTGGTCAAAAGCTAGTCTTATTAGTAGAAACAATGTGATATGGAAAATTTTTTAAGAGCAAGAGGACTACACTTAAGCGAAGTAACCATGACTTTGCGCGACCACAACGTAATTCCGTACGTTAACCAGAAAAGTTATTTTGTAAAATTTACAGATGTGCCGTGCTCAACTCGAAAGTTTTTTAAATTAGAAATAAGAAATGGATGATGAAAATAATAATAATAATAACAATAATAATAATACCAAATGGTATTGCCAATGTACATACAATATACACGATGGATTTAACCAGCACTGGGACAATAGCTTAGAGCTTGGTGAGTTTCATCTTTTGTTAAATTATATACAAAAAAAATTAGATTGCATCCAAATCCAATTTCCAGCCTAAAATAGAATTGGACACGAATAATAAGAGTACAAGACCAAAGCTAAGATTGGTAGAAAAGGGTTATTGATTTCAGCCAATCCTTTAGCTCATTATGTATCACAGCAAACAACCTTAAGATTAGATTCAACGTATGTAATGGCCGTTTTATCACAGCCCGGAAATAGTAATTATTCCCTCGTCCTAACAGATCGATCATGAAATTATCCTTACAATTATAAGTGACAAAAATTAAGAAAAAACAGGACAGATTTGTTGAATTGGACGTCTTAAAACATATTCAACAACCAAGGCTAAAAACTTTAAAATTGCGTTCTTGGACACACATATTAAAATACTTCCAATTCCGGCTGACGTTGCCATCCCCACGTTCATTTTCGAAAGAGATAGTTGGATGTTAAAATGATTAACGGAAATAAATAAATAAGTAGAGTTACGAGGGAGGAAAATAAATATCCAATGGAACCGAAACAAGTGTTATGCTAGCCTCATACTCTTTACATCGCTACCTTGCAAAACCGGCCAACGCATTCATATTTACAAGTAGGTCCATCATTGCATATATTTATGCATATTTTCAAACTGCAGTTTATACATGAGAACAGAAAGAAAGGGTGCCACGTAATGGATGGCATAGATTCATGCGAGCACATGCAATAGGTTAATGAGGAATTAAGAAAAAAAAAATATATGAGTGAAAGAATGAGCATTGGCACCGAACCAAAGAGGCGACACGAAGAGAAGTAGACAACGAGTAAAAATATTTAGAAAAAGTAGATGAAATTCACGTTTAAGGCATCTGGACATTTTCCACAACTCCACGACATCTACGATGGGAGAAGTAAAGGACGAGTCGAGAGAAATTAGAATGGGATATATACGAGCAGCACAAGGACGAGAGTTACATTTCAGGCATGCAGCCCACAATCAAATGTATCTAGACTTTGAAAAAAAATAATATACAAATATTAAATTGATTGCATATTGCTTATTACTAATTGTAGGGCCCACTCTCATTATAACGGCCGTCTTCACACTCATGCGCTCGGGGATCCAAATCCACTGGAAATACAACTTAATTTAATAAGTTTAATGCGATACAATTTTGGACTTTTCTTAATCTCACATGTGCAATCCCTATCTTCTACGTTAAACTGCATCATTGGAAGGAAAAAGTCAACGTTAAACTTCACCAAATTCAGCGACAAGTCTTATATTCTGATTACCTACCACATTACTTTAAGATAAAAAAAGAAAAAGGGAAGGTGATTGAATCGAGACTGTTTTTTTTTACATGAATAGAATGCAGGACGGTGCAGCTACACCGTAATCAAATCCAGCATATGACACATCTGAGAGCATATAAATTAAACTTAAGCACGTAGAAATAGAAGCCTACTCGTGTTAATAGTTTAAGCATCATTTTGAATATAACTTAATGTGAATATTAACAAAACCTTGCTATTTTTATTTTGAAATACCTAGTGCATTGAGCTCATTTTAGAAACAAAATTTAATCAGAAGAATGCACCTTTCAGGTAAAACGGACATTTATTAGACAGTGTGGTATACTGAATTATTAGGGACAATATCTTGCATTGATGAAAAATAAGTATTATTATTATTATTTGGATGCTATCTAGATTTACCACACAGATTAATCAAGTTAAAAGGTTTGCACAATGCAAATTGAGTGGATTAATGCTATTCCAAAATCTATACTCCTCCTCCATAGATTGAAAATTTTGTGTTTCCAAGGATAATTTAAAATATTGTTTGGTAAAAAATCATGAATTCCTCGTTGAATTGCTTAAGAGATTTCAATGTAAAGAGCAGCATGAGTGCGACTTAACTGCACCAACAGCGGTGGGGAAAATGAGCACTGGCCCTCTTTTTAAAAAATAAATACGGTTGTGCCAAAGGGACATAAGAGCACAAAAGATGAATTTAAAGAAATCACAGACAGAAACATGATACGCAATTAAGGAAGAAAAACTTGGTGGATTACGCAAAGTATTTTAAAAATGCAGCAGCCTTAATATATTGTGACGGCCGAAGATGACGAGTATCCGTACCGTTTGCTCGATTCTTCGGCATTTAATTTTAATAAGAAGAATCACGAAAAGTTCCTTTAAAAACTGTCAAGTAAATGGGAGAACAATCTCGAGCTTATGCACACACACACATACAAACGCACACGTACAAACAAATAAATCATTCAAAAAAAAATAAAAGTAAAAACAAATAAATAAACTAAAATGCAACCAGAAATGAAAAGACTCGTGTTGCAGATGACGATGCTCTTCCTAGGGCGACTCAAAATCAGAGCAGATAGTATAAATGTATTTTTCCATTAACTCCACGCTAGGCCAGTACGTTCACTTCCGAACATAATTTCATTGGTCGCAAGTATACGAAACCGTGGTCGCGGCATTCCCAGTGCAGGAAGAATAATCAAGTCGTACAGGAGCGAAGAAACAAGACTTTGATTTCAATATTAACTAATCTTCCATAGTTCTTGAATATAAATTCTCGGATTTAACGAAGCACTGAGAAAAACTTGGTAATGATTGCAGCAAGAATTAATAAGAAAACGAAAAATAACAGGACCTATCCTGAAATATATCGGCACTCCTTTCACTCCAACCAATCCACACAATAGACACGCATGATGTCATCGGTGACACGTGCACTTTTGGAAACATCCAAGATTAACATCTATCGGAGCAGGCCAACTTTGCCAATTTGCAGAAGTAGTTGTCGACGAAGAAAATGCCAAAAACTTGACGCTACCCTAGCGATAAATACAAAAATATAAAAAAGCTAGTTTTATTCTCAAGTGGCAATGCAGTTCCTTTTTATTTTATTTATTTAATTATTTTTTCTTTTTGGTGTATATTGCCGAGTCAATGATTTGATGGTGTCTTCATCTGGTTTATCCCAGGGCAATCCAGATCCATTTGCAAGGTTTGGTGTGGTAAATCTTCGTCGATTATCATCTAGGACAGTTGCCAGCCAGAACCAATGAGATCGTTAGAATTGAGAAAAGGCTAGGATGGAGAAATGAATACATAATGAAACAGCACCTTGGGATGGATACACTGGCACGAGAGAACCGGCCAGAAGACTTCCGAAACAAACTATCAAATGGAAAGAGGGAGTAAATTTGCTTCCTGGGGTACGTTATCGACCTCTTTTTGCAAAAACTCGTAGCGGAAGAGCAGTACACCGATACTGGGTGCAATGCAATCGATTACTATTTCTCAAAGTCAAAATTCCCAATCTTCTGCTTCCTCGTTTTGTATCCTTTGTTCTAGTTTCTCGATGTTATTTAGTCGTTCTTCTTTGGCTTCCTCCACCACCTCCCAACTTTCTTCCTGCACGTGCAATGACTTTTCTAGCCTCTCTATGTTGGCTAATCTACCCCTGTTGGAGTCGTTATCGGAATCTTCGCAGGTGCTGCCAAGACCATTAGACTCCACGTCGTCGTCCGAATGGCACGCGCCCACAGAATTTGCTACCAACGAACAACTGGCTGAGCCGCGGTTCGCAGATGGCGCCACCGACGTAGCACTCAGCGTCAACGGTGTTACCGAAGGATCGTGATCCGGCGCCGGAGCCGGCTCTACACGCACAGTCTCCTCCTCGTGAGGAGAAGGTAGGTCAAAATCGCCCGTCTGTCGCACGCACACGCCGTTGATGATAACTTCCGTTCTTTTGTTACCTCCATTTCCTGGCCTTAAATGCTCTCGTTCCACATCCCCATCAACCTCCATCATCTCGTCTGCATCATCACTCTTGTCGTCTTCATCATCCAGCAAATCGTGCGCTCCCATGTCTTCTTCGTTGTCCCAACCCGGATTTACCCACTGCGGCGCTGCTGGTTTCCGCCTAGAACTACTGGATCCCAGCATTGCGCGCCTCGCCGGTTCGCAGCCAACCAGGTCGTCTCCATTGCCGCCGAGTCGTCCAGTCGTGCTGCTCGGAGTGTAGCTTTGTTCCTTGGAGCTGTTCGAATCATCGTCATTGTAGTCACAACTGAGATTGCTATCCACCTCCTCCAAGTCCCGTGGTTCGTGCTTCACGTGCATCAAGCCATGACACGATGAAGAAACGCTAAGATCGAGGCCGCTCAGAGGAGAAGACGAATTGCTGTAGTATGAATAGGGCAAAGAGCCAAGCGAACCGGCCATCATGCCACTCTTTTCCTTTTGCATCTCAATCAACCTTTGATTAAGAAGGGCGCGGAATTGACCAGGATCAAAGGAAGATCCCTCTCTCCCATTGGATGCCACGGCGGTGGCTGCCAAGGCAGTTGCCACCTCATCCCCACTTCCGGCTCCTCTGGGAGAGCCCACATTGTGCGGTACTTGCTGCTTCAGGCGCATGCGATGATTGTGAAACCAATTGGTTATGGTGCGAGGCGTCAGGCCAAGCTCCTGAGCGAGAAATTCGATGGTCGTCGTGCTAGGATATGGATCGAGTGCAAAAGCAATGCGGAGTGCCTCCTTTTGCTCTTCGGAAAACAGCACTCTGGGCTTTTTGGGAACAGAGCCGATGGGACTTGGCGTTAGCAAGGTGCCATTTCCCTGATGAATGTGATTGTTATTGTCCAGCGTTTCCATTCCCTCCAAATATTCAACAGTGCTCCGCCGCCTCTTGTTGGCTAAAATTAAACAGTTACATCAGTGAAAACACTTGGTAGGATGCCATCTAAAAAGGCTTTTGCATCCAATCAGCCACTGCTGGTACCATAAACATTATCCAGTTCCTACATCCTAATCGAAGAAGTGTCACCAATTTTGCTAACTACTTTGAGACAAATTATTTACTCGATCATTCCAAACGCTTATTTCAAACGCATACCGAAAGTACTGGGCCCTTATTTGTCTAAAGAGGCTAAAAGAGCTGCTTACAGGAGTGTTGTGGTGCATGGACAAATGATATTCAAAGTAAAAATTTCCCCATAGCGATTACATTTTTGGAAAATGCCATTTCGGATATGGGAAAACAAGTGTCTCAATTAACCCTGAACTATGTTGGTTCCCATGTTTGCCCCTGAAATAGCAGTTACGAAATTAGTTTAAAATTTATAGATTTTGCATTTCGGAGACCTGGGTTCAATCCCATCCCCAGGTCGTCCACCCAGATAATAGTTTTGTAGACATCCTTCGATCCATGGTCTATACAAAAACCCCTTCTCGTCCGGCGGCTCCCTCCTCCCAAGAAGGGATTAAAGAACTTTATGGCACGTAGCCCAGTACGGGATACTTCAATACCAAAAATATGCTCCTAACACGGGATTCACAACTGTCAATCTTAAGTTACGACTCCTGGAAACTGTCACGATCCACAGCAGGATGCCTGGATCTTCGTGATATTAACATTCAAAATCAATTACATGTGGAGTAAATTAAGAACTTCATTTTTCTCAAATAATACTTTACCATATTCTTCAAATAGGAGTTCGTTTTAATAGAAATAGTAAATATCCTTTCATAGCAAGCCAGTGATGACCATATTACTCTAAGATCAATTTCTGTAGCAGGCTATTACCAGATTAACTAATTTTTAAATATCCTTACAACTCAAAATTTAATTGCTTAATTTAGCTAACAACCTAAGATCACATAAGGCACGTAAACATAATTATTTTTTTTATGCTAATGCTATTCATTTCATCATTATGTCAAACTTGGGTGAAATACAGTGGCTATGAACACAATGCATTTAAATAAACAAAATAAATTACCTTCTCGCCTTTCATTTTTCAGAGCTTGCAATCGGTCTACATTATGCGGATCGCTCAGCCACAATTGCATTCGTATAAACGGTTCCCTTCCCTTGATGCTCAGCATGTGCCAAGGTTTCGGTTTAGAAAGGAGCTCGCTAACGGATCCCTGAGATAATCCTAAAACAGCCTCGCCAAAAATCTAGGTAAAAAAAATATATAACTTAAATGGGAAAACTTGGAACGCTAATGACAGATGCGCTGTATATTTTACTTGCCTTTTGCCCAATATTGTTGGCCAATAGGGTCTCTTTAATTTTCGTGGTAATCATTTGAGTGTCAAGGTCCTGGGTGAGCGCCGCCATCTCGTACACTGAAGGCTGGAGGTGAGACACCGCCCGATAGACAGCAGCGGCGGTGGCAGCTGCGGTAGCATTCCCCGACTTCTTTCCAACGGAAGTTTCCAAGGAAAGGGAGGAAGAGCGCGTCAGATCTTGGGGTGAAACAGCAGCCATCAATCCGGGTAAGTGGACCTGATTGACGGCGGACGAATGGGAGTGATGGTGGGCATGACCAGAATGGTGGTGGTGGTGATGATGATGATGGTGATTGTGACTGTTCGTATAACCACTTTGGTGCTTTGGACTTTCCGGTTCTTTCATGGAAGGATAATGGTGCTTAGACGACCCCGCAGCTAAAGCAGAATGAAATTCGTACGATTATTTTGATATTACAAATGCGGAATGAAGCAAGAAACGGTCTTGTCACGGCAAATGAATTAAAAGAGAGCTAGAGTCTATCACCGGCAGTGACCTACTTGAATTTAAATTCACCTAAATAACTTTAAAAAAATACTCACGAGGGCTAGGTCCATAGCCACTACCAGTACGCATCAATTTCTCGGGTGCTATTTTGTATTGGCTGGCCACCAATTTGTGCACGGCGTTTTCGTCTTCTAAAAATATCTTCATTCTAATAAATGGTTCTCTTCCCTTTTGTGTGAGCATGTGCCACGGTTTAGGACGAGCCAGCAGGTCCGAAACGCTGCCCTGAGATAGACCCAAAACGCTTTCTCCGAACAACCGCTGACTTATGGAAAACTGGCTCAATTGCTCTTTCACCTAGAAAGCAGAAACGTTACGTCCTCATTCAACTTTATCCAAATTTTCAGTAAAAGAAACAACTGAGATTAATCCTTATCATAATTGTGCACCAGTTTGGTGCTCACACAGGGACAACATAATACAAGACTTAAAAATGAAGGCTCATATAGGGCCACCAAATTCATAAAAGGTAGCTAACATAAATCATTGGATAGACACTATGACTATAATTCAATTCAATCTAGAGACATTGGCAAACTTGAAGGACGTACTCGGCAAAAGGACTTAGCATTTGGGCTTTTTTGAAGGATTGAATTGACCGAGTAACTTTAATGAAGTGTCTGGAATTGTTTAGCAAGGTCGGACTGACCAGGTCCACCACCACCAGTGCCGTAGCAAGGTCAAGTAAACTGGGGGGGGGGGGGCCAAGGTGGATTTTGCTGCC
>JAQIXP010004083.1:0-12027 GCA_034700285.1 Proteroiulus fuscus
TGTTTAGCCATTATTGAGAAATTTTAATTTTAATTTAACATGGAAATTCCCATAGGAGCATGCATGCTCTAAAAAGTATGGACAGCCCCCGTAATGTATGTTTTTACCCATTTTTTTCTGGCTTTCTTAAAAAGCTGACAAATTTGCCTGACTATACTGACTACTTTAATCTTGACTAACTTTGCAGGTCTTGTAGGAGTAGGCCTACTAATTAGAGAAGACTTTTAAAAGCTGGTTTTCATACAACTTTTCATGCATAAAATTCTAGTTGAATTGAATTTAATTAAGCCATTTAGGAAAGATTATAACAAGTATCAACATTCTATTGTATAATTATTCAACAGCTTTACTAAAGCTTCATTAGGCTTAAAGTTAATTAAAACTAGTTGCACTCAAAATTTCCCTTGAAACTTAAGGATGCTCTACAAGTTCTCAATTTACCCCAAACTGTTTAATTAAGATTTTAAAAATATCCAGAAAATTAGTAAATAATAAAAATAGTAATCAAAATTATTATGAGTAAGAAAAAAGCATAGCTTAACAAGTATTACAGCCATGTTGCCTGATCTCAAAAATACCTGAATTGTAAAATCTCAGAAATTTTAGCGCCATCTGTTAGCAATGACAGAAAGGTTCCTCATTGAAATCATTCCATTTTGGCTTCACTTTCCTTCTATGCAATATTACACAGAAATAAAAGTAGCCCCATAATGCCTGATCTCAGGAACACCTGAAATGTAAAATTTCAGAAAATTTTAGCGCCATCTGTTAGCAATGGCAGCAAATTTCATCATTGAAATCATTCCATTTTAGCTTCCCTTTCCTTCTATGTAATATTACACAGAAATAAAAGTAGCACCATAATGCCTGATGTCAAGAATACCTGAAATGTAAAATCTCAGAAATTTTAGCGCCATCTGTTAGCAATGAAAGAAAGGTTCATCATTGAAATCATTCAATTTTGGCTTCACTTTCCTTCTATGCAATATTACACAGAAAGAAAAGCAGCGCCATATTGCGTGATCTTAGGGATACCTCAATAGTGAAACCTCAGAAATTTTAGCGCCATCTATTGGTAATGAAAGAAAGTTTCATCATTGAAATCATTCCATTTTGGCTTCACTTTCCTTCTATGCAATATTACACAGAAATAAAAGTAGCACCATAATGCCTGATCTCAGGAATACCTGAAATGTAAAATCTCAGAAAATTTTAGCGCCATCTGTTAGTAATGGAAAAAAGCTTCATCATTGAACTCATTCAATCTTGGCTTCACTTTCCTCATATGCAATCTTACACAAATAGAAAAAAAATAAATTTATTCTTAAAAAAAAATAATATTAACAGAAATTACAATTTTTACGTCAATGTTATTAAATATAGCGGAAATGTTCTGAAATTTTTAGTAGGCTTTACTGACCACTTGGTGGCGCTTTTGATGGTCAAAATGGATGCCAACATTCTAATTTAACTACAACAAAATGGCTGCACTAATCGTTTCGCAATTTTCTGTAAGTCAACAGGCTTGTCCCAACAAATTTTCGAAGGACAAGCAACAGACAAAAAACAAAATGGCGTCACCCATGCATTCTGATTGACCCTTAGAAAAAAAAAGGATGATCCAGCATATGTTATATCCTGAATTATTATTAATATTTTGTCATTTGTGGGCCTATGCTTCTGTCAGAAAATGCAGGCCATTTGAAAAATGATTGATTTTTGAGAAAATTGGCTCCCAAAGACTAACAAAAAGTCCTTCCTGCCCATCTTGTGTTTGTAAACTAAGCCAAAAATATGTAACTATAGCCCAATGGTCAGAAGAAAATCTTTTTTCTCCCCTCATTTTTCTCCATCTTCTCCTCCTAATGAGATGGAAGGACAGCTAAGAGTGGATTAATCCAAGCAAAACAAAACAAATTTGTCAAAAGTTAAGGATAGCCGAGGCAATTGCCTCAATTTGGGGACAAAATCCTCCCTTGGCATGCACCTGCGTATGCATTGGGGCATTAAGGAGAGGGGGAAAGGGGTAGGGGGAAGGGGGGGGGGTCTTGTTCACTAACGAGGACCCCCTTGTTAGTTATAAGGGCAGACCTAGGGCTATTTGTTAGTCCAGCCAGGCTTACGGATTAAAGGTGGAAAAAAAAAATACAGTTTTGGTATGTTTGGGTAAGAGAAAAGTAGTTCAATTGCTCGAGCATTTGTAAGAAACAATTCGAGGGTCATATAACACACTTCAGAAATCAGAAACCAATTAACCAAAACCATTAGTCACAGGGGGGGGGGGAAGTGTAAAGGAAATAAATGATAAAAAGATGCATTGTTTTGTAAGTTTGGTTAAGACATTTTTTTCAAAGAAAAAAACCAATATATTTTTGTCACAAATAATGGATTGAAGGCATTATAACACATACCAGAAATCAGAAAACCAAGTAACCAAGACTTAATTATCTCAAATTCTGGGTTGAACAATCACTAATCTAGAAACCAGGAAACCAATTAACCAAAACCAGAGGTCACAGAATAAGTAAAAGTTACCAAAAAATACAAATTTGTATTTCTGGTTAAGACAAAAATTTTCTTGATTTGAAAATTCAGTATTGCACATTCCAGAATCATTAAACCAATTATGCAAAACCAGAGGTCACAGGAAATGCAAAAGCTTGCAAAGAGGCAGTTTAATTTGTTTGGTTAGACAGTATTTCATCGCAAACCAAAATATATTTGTGCCAAAATTTCTGATTTGAAAAGTCAGCATTGTACATTCCAGAATCATCAAACCAATTAACCAAAACTAGAGGTCACAGGAAATATGAAGTTAGCAAAAACTATATTTTGATTATACAGGATTTCTATGCAAACCAAAATACATTTATTTTCCCAATTTCTGAATTAAAAATTCAGTATTTCACAGTTCCAGAAACCAGGAATCCAATTAACCAAAACCAGAGATCACAGGTATTGCATAAAAATTACCAAAAATGCAATTGTAAATATGTTTGGTTAACCGGGGGTTTATTGCAAACCAAAATACATTTTTGTCCAATTTCTTAGTTGAAAAGTCAGTAGTGCACATTCCAGAAACCAAAAAAAAACATTTAACCAAAACCAGAGGTCAAAGTATATGTAAAAGTTACCAAAAATGCAGTTTGGTATGTTTGTTTCTACAGAATTTCTTTGCAAACGAAAATACATTTGTGTCATAATTTCTTAGTTGAAAAATCAGTATTGCACTTTCAAGAAACCAATAAGCCAGTTAACCAAAACCAGAGGTCACAGGATATACAAATGATGCCAAAATCTAGCTTGGTATGTTTTGTTAACCATTATTGCACATCAAACCAATTCACTTTTCATATTTTCTAAATTAAAAATAATAACATTTTGTAAATCAGAAACCAAATAACCAAAACCAATACCAATACTCACATGGTAAATAAATGGAAACAAAATGCATAGTTTTGTAGGAGTATATGTCTGGTTAGACAATTTTCCCAGAGACCCAACATATTTGTCAAGACTTTTGAGTGAAAAATTCAGTATTGCACATTTCAGAAACCAGAAAACCAATTAACCAAAACCAGATATCCCATGATATAATTTTTTTTTTAGCAAAAATGCAGTCTGGTATGTTTGGTTAGGCAAAGCTTTAAGAAACCAAAATACATTTTCCTCACGATTTATGAGTTGAGAAGTCAGTACTGCAAACTCCAGAAACCAGAAAAAAACCAATTAACCAAACCATAAGTACCGGTAACAGGATAAATGCTACGAAAATAATGCATTTAATGCATGGGATAACATTAAATTTTCAAAACATTTCTAAACACTTCATAAACTTTCTTCATAAACTTCTAAAACTTTCATAAACACATTTCATAAACCAGAAACTAACTAAGCAAAACACACAGGGTAAATAAATTTAAAAAAAAACTCAAGTGCTTTTATGTCTGGTTAAAGGGAAAATTCCACTTTGAAAGACGTCATTTAAAGAAAAAAAGAGCATGAAAAATTTGAAAATTCACAGAAATTTCAATTTGATTTGAGCCCACCAATCATTAAATAAAATGTTCTGAATACATGGATTTGGTTGAAAATGCAAAGCCCAAATAGACGCCATTTTACTGACAGCATGTAGCGCCCTCCACTGGATAAAAGGCATCGGCTTTCATGAAACACGTAGACGCGCATGTCCTAGAGGGCGCCACCAACTTTCAGTGTCTGCTAAATCTATGAAAAAATGGCGCCTAACATGTATTTGTTAAAATTCGTGATTTCTTCAATATGGAAACTGCTGCAAATATTATTATTGTCAGAGCCATTCATATCTAGTAAGTTCGAACAACTTACATATCACTTGTTACAAAGTGGGACTTTCCCGTTTAAGTAATTTTTCCCAGTTGTAAAGTTGATAAGCATTTCTGGCTAGTTTTTTTTGCATTTTTTAACTGCAAATTCAGGGTCCAGAATTTACTTCAACTGGTATTTTGTTTGCTTAAAGTAGCCACCTTTTCATCCACTAATCCATGGGATTGATCCCCAGCTGCCCAGAGTGGCCTAGGATCCGCAGAGCAAACAAGCTCATGTCACCCCCCCCCCCCCAAAAGGGGATATTCGAGGGCCCCACCATTTCACCCCACCTAATTTCCATCTACTTTGAATATAGATAGGGCTTAAAATTCAAAATAACAAAAATGAAACTAAAGCTTTGGTCTCCGAATGCAACAGCTGAGACACAAGCTGGAAAATCCCACGGATGACCATGCAAGAAAAGGTCCACAAATTTATTGAAAATCCAACTGAAAAAGACTAAGAAGTTCTTGGAGATTTGCAAGAATTAAAGTTTGAAAGGATAAAAGTTGGCAGCTGAGATAAGTCACATTATTCACTTTCAAAAGTTTTGTAAAATTTTGGAAAACTTTCTCATTTGTTCAAATTTTCAGAAATTTAAAGTCTAATTTGGCATTTTATTCAACAAAGATATTTATAAAAGAGTTTGATTTGGTGGAAAATGTTGAATCCATTTTATTTGCAAAAATAAGAGGCGCCATCTATTGGTTAAGTTGAGTACTGCCATTCCATTTTGTCGGCCATCTTAGGAATTTAGCACACATAGAATTACCATTATCATCAGACATTTAGGATGGCACCATTTTATCATATTATTGTAGAAGTAACTAGCGCCATCTAGTAGTTACTTTAGCAAATGAAACCATGAACTAGAGGTGTTCATGTATGCCTTTACGTTTTCTTTATACGGAATAGTATGTGCAGTACTTATTAAACTTAATCAGTAGATGGCGCCACTTAATTTTCAAAAAAATGGATACTTTCTGTGAAAAGAATTTTCTACCAAATTATTGAAATAATTTTCTGAAATATCACATTTCAGAAATCGTGGCTTTTCTAAAAAATACATGGATGGCGCCATTTCCCATAGTAGTACAACAACGACTGGCGCCATCTAGTAGCTATTTTTGGAAATGAAGCCATTGAAAGTGTTTATGCATGCCTTCACTTCTTTTCTAAGGAAAAGTTATATGCAGTACTTATCATTATCAGTAGATGGCGACACTAATTTTTCAAAAAAAATAAATACTTTCTGTTAAATACATAAATGGCGCCATTTCCCATAATATTATAAAGTTGACTGGCGCCATCTAGTAGTTACTTTTGTAATTGAAACCATTAAAGTAATTCATTCACTTTTTCTCTAAGGAATTGTTATGTGCAGTATATATTTAACTTTACCAGTAGATGGCGCCGCTTAGGTTCCAAAAATTCATGGATGGCTCCATTTCCCATAGTATTATAAAATTGACTGGCGCCATCTAGTAGCTACTTCTGCAAATGAAACCACTAAAGGTGTTCCTTCACTTTTTCTCTAAGGAATAGTTATGTGCAGTACTTAAACTTTATCAGTAGATGGCGCCACATAATTTAAAAAATGGCTACTCCCTGCAATAAAGCATTTCCCATCAATTCAACCCTTTCCAAAAACATATTTCTTGTACTTTTAAGTCCAATATTTTTTTTGGTCATTAACTTTCATTAATTGTCTGTATTCTGCATACAGAAATGTACACGTCATTAATGGCTGCCCCCAAATCCAGTATCCCATCATGCAATTCCCCTCCCAGCAGCAGCAATTACATCTCATTCCTTGATTGGCATTCAGTAGTTCGATACAACAAAACAGCAATTAAACCTAACCATAATTGCAGCCAATGATATGAGAACCCACCAGACTGCATGCATACCTCACAATACAAAACCGAGTCCCAATTTGCATTTTGGGATCTAATTAAGACTAACAATTGCGCCCGAATCCAACAAAAAAACAAACAATAATTATTGTATCCCCCCACCACCCCCCAATACACACATTTCTATTTTTATAGGATTTTCCAGCCTCGCTAATGGGGCCTGTCAGAAGCAAATGGCAACGAGAGGCTTACTTGTTCATATACGAGTATAAACTATGCTTCAGTAATTGTAATATTGCATGTTACAACATGCAAGCAAGGCTGGTAATTTACGACAAATTAAGTCATGGGGTCAATTAGGAATGTATAAACATCCTTTTTGCTCGTAAATTATGCATCCCCAATTAACGGCACTAAATAAGCTTTTTCCCAGCAAAAAAAAAATATTTCTGATGGGGTTTTGAGGAAGATAAAGCATCCATTCCCAGGATGCACAGCGTCACTTATTAGTGAAAGCCAATTAAATTTAATTTACAATAAGATTATAGTCTGAAAAATAGATAGAAAATATTGGAGGGATTGGGTTGGCACCCAGACACTCTTTGAATCTATAGTATTTTCTCTCTTCTTCTGCTTCTTCTCTGGTGCTTTTTTCGTTAATTGGCATTGTCAGGTGCAGATAAGAGCGAATAGTGAGAGAGTTGTGTTCCAATAATGTTATAAAGCTGTACTAATAAGCATCTAATGATGTTTGCATGCAACATTCAAAAGGCTTTTAATAAAAATATCTCTATCAGTAATAATAATAATAATAATACTATGGCAACTAGACGTTATTTAGGATATCAGCCTATACGACCCATTTTGAAAAAAAATAATAAAAATACATTTGGGTGTGTGCGCCATTTTGTTTATTTATAACTAAAAAAAATATTGCGTTGTTGTTTAAAGTTTCTAAATTGCCTTCATGCATGTAGGAGGCTGAAGTGCCTATAACATGAATAAAGTATAAACTGAAGTGCATGTAAACGTACGGCGTTACTGAATCCATGTCTAAACCATATATTGTTTCTGGTTCTAATATAGGGAATGAGGAAGGTTGATGTGCATATAACAGGAATAAATCCTAAACTTAAGTGCCTATAACATAGCTAAAGTATAAACCAAAGTGCATGTAAATGTTGGGCTTCTGTGAACTGAATCTATGCTTAAACTAGTTTTTTCTGGTTTTAATTTTCAATAAGGAAGGTTGATGTGCATATAGCATGAATAAATTATAAACTGAAGTGCATACAACATAACAAAATCAAACTGAAGTACATATAACATGAATAAATATTGAACTGAAGTGCATATCAGGGGCGAATACAGGATTTTGTTAAGGAAGGGGGATGGGGGGCAATTACATGTTACAGCATTGGGGAGGGCAATTTTCTCTGGATACCGGGCGGCCATTTTTGCTAGCTATAGGAAGGAAGGGGGGGGGAAGGGGGGGGGGGGCAATTGCCCCCTTTACTTCCCCCCTGGATTCGCCCTTGGTGCATACAACATTAATAAATCATAAACCGAAGGGCACGTAAATGTTAGGCTTCCAGAAAATGAATCCATGTCTTAACTAGATAAATTATTTTTATAGTTCTAATAAAGAACAAGTTAGACTAATGTGCATGTAACAGGAATAAATCATATAAACTGAAGTGCCTATACCAGGACTAAAGTATAAACTGAAGCACAAGTAAAAACAAAGTTATTTAAAATATAAATTAGTCACAATAATTATGACAAATTTTGGTATTTTTTTATTTAACAGGAAAAGCAATTGATCACTGAAAACATCTGGCAATCAACTTTTGAAAAATTTAATTTTAAAAATTAAATTTATGTTTTAAGATTTTCTCCTCTTGCAATATCAACGCTCACTATTAACCATGCACTTGTTAATTTATGGAAAATGTTCAATTTTCATTAAATAAGTTGTAAAATAAAAAAACAAAAATAATTCAAATTATGTATGACTTTCCAACAGAACAACAAATTGTCACAAAAGCTGAGTATCTCTATACTTGGCATTTTTACTGATGTAACACCAATCCCTTTTTATCCTGAAAAAAACTAATGACTTCTTTCAATGCACAATGTATACATCAATTCTCGACCTGTCCTTTCCATTTACCAGAGTGTCCATTTCTACTTAAAGAGAGAATGTCCAGTTTTTTTCCCTAAGCTGCTGCTGCGCTGCTTCTAGTGGAGAATCCATTTATTAAGAAATGCTAGCTAGGCCTTATCCAATTCATACACTTGCCCTATTCACAACAACACTTTTTTGCACCGATTCATCTCCCAGCTTCCCTACTTCCCTCTCTCAGTTAGTAGGTCAAACCTTCCCTGGCACATCCCACAAGGCTGAGCAGACACACCGCTCACCCAACCATTCACATCGAAGCAGCCATCCAGTGCTCAGCTCTAGCTTGCGCAACCAGCTTCAAGCTTGTTTAGCTGGGGCAATCATCACCAGCATTCAGGATTACTGTTAAAACTCGACTAAACTGCAGTTCCAGCATCACTCTGGCCCAGCATCTGTGATCTCTGTTCCCGCCACAACCTCCGTGATCTCTTTACCCGCCAAAACTAACAGCATCAATGACCAACAATTCAAGCACAAGTGTTCTTTGCTCTCACTAAAATCCCGGCATCCGTGATCTGATCCGTACTTCCTCTCAGCATCAACAATCTGTTCCCACCACAGCCTCCGGAATCACTGATCTCCGTTCCCGCCACAACCTAAACCATCACTGATCCCTGCTCCAGCATCCATAATCTAATCTGTACTGCTTCCGATCATCAGTGATCTCAGCTGCCACCACATTCTGCAGCATTCGTGATCTGATCGACACTTCTTACGAGCATCAGTGATCTATTGCCACCACATTCTCCAGCATCCGTGATCTGTGCATCTCCCAAAATCAGTGTTCTTTTCCCGCCACTGGCTCATCTCTTTGCCGAGCATTCTCCGAGCTCTGCAGCATCCCATCAGCAGCTTCTGCACGGTTGTGACCGGCAACTTTACGTGCACTTTGCCGTAACAAGACAGAATGGTGCACTGCGATGCCTAATTACACACGTGACTCTATTTTTCTCCCAGCTTTAATTTTCAATTAGTGACCCCCTGCATTTAAAGAGTAAGCATAAAGTGGCCTTTGTGACTGTTCCACAAATGCGCGTGGGTGTTGTGTTTTTCTCGGCTAATGCCGTTCTGAAAATCTAACCGCATGCACCCGACTTTTGGCTTCCGGGGGAAAAATCGATCTCAACAACATATTGATTAAGCTGTGTAATATCTTCTAAGGACACACAAAGAAATAGCCGGGTAAGTAAGCTTTCTATAGCATGGAAAGGCAAACCTGAGTGTATTGCTTGATAGCTGTATGTGAATTGGTGTGAAACCCTTCCTAGTACTACAACAATCAGCTTAATTGGTGGGCTGTTCAAAAAGTTCAGAAGAAAACTGCACAGTAGTATTTATCAACAATTGCATGCTACGTGAGGTACAGGCCATCTTGAACAGCACAACAACCATGAAATATATACCCAGAATCATATGTTTTTGAAATTATAGATCGCCCCACACTTTTTTAGCATATTCCTCAGATTTGTGCAACAAGTTGCAGCACAAGAAGTGCAATGGATGCATGCCATACACATTTCCTCTCTGTTCAATTGGCTGCATTCCAATTGAATAATCTTTCTGATATTGCTCAATTTAATTTAAATTGTTTGGCAAATTTCATAATCACAATCTTCTTAATTTAACTTACATAAAATGCATTAGTTATAAAAAGCCAATAAAGATGTGTTCAATAAAAATAGCAAAATAAGCAAAGTTACTACTGCATTGTTTGCAATGAATTTGGTATATTTATACAATGCTGAAGTAACCAATCCATCAGTCTCTCTTTTAAGGTCACTCTTTTATTGAACAGATAAAATGCTATGCATTCAATTAAATGTTTGAAAATAGGTTTTAGAAATATACTATAAACTTACAAGTTGACATTTAACTCTAATCATGCCACTTTGCACAAAATTTGAAACCAAAGTCATTATAACAATTCCAGTTAATAGTTACCACTGGTTCAAGTTAAACCTGTGCTATCACTTTCCCCAAAACCATGATGCAATGTTTTCCACCTCGATTGTGGGAACTAGTCAAAATCCTTACTCCATGCAGCTTACTAAGCATCCCCTCAAAAGATCATCCCTAAACCCTCCCCCATATTCGTGCCCTCCCCACTATCCACTGGGTGTTGATTACATTTTTAGCAGTTTTTCATCCCCCCTCATCCCCATCTTTCCCCTATATCCCTTATATTAACAAACCCTGTGAGTTACCCTCATAATTGAGTGTTCCCTGGCAAATACTAATCCCTTCATTATTGGCCTGTATTTGCTCTAGATAGATTGGCAAGATAGGCTTATACCCAAAGGTCTCATTTACAAAAAAAGGCAAGAGGGACGCATGCGTGTGACATCACACGTGGCCCTTTTCAAGGTCCATTGGCCATAGCCCTTCTTCAGTTACAATCTGAAATAACAAAACTAGGGCTTTTCATCCCTCGCAACCCCACTTTGCAAAAGTAAAACCCACACATTCACACACGTATGGTAATGATATTAAAAATGATAATACTTAAGCCATGCGTGTAAAATCCATTAAAGTAAAAAAGTTTAATCTAAACCCTGAATGAGAAAAAAAAATCATCAAGCTTGAATATTATATGCATGCAACCAATTCCATCATGAAGAGAGAAAAAAAATCCACATTGGTTTGGTAATCTTTTCCTGATGACATTACATATGAAGAAGGGAAGCAAACTTGCATTAAGGGGGTCATACATAATGGGGCATTGTGGGAAGTAGGGGATATATATATATTTTTATTAATTTTCAGAGAATTAATTATATATGCTGCCCACATAATGAACAGCTCCTGAACACAGATCATAGCAAGCTATTTGCATAATTGCCCATTCTTTGCACTACATGGAAGTTCAATTTAAAGTACTGCCTGCTTTTGGCATTTTTCGGAATATGACAGCCAGTGGCTGAAATGCATCACTGAGTAACACTACTCTGTTCAACGAAAGAGTGAACTAAAAAGTAGCCAGTCAGATAATTATTTTTGTAACCAGGACTGCCACTTTTTAGGCATCTAACCCGACATTTTACACATTTCCCTGACTTTTTATATATTTTCCTGACTTTTTATACATTTCCTGACTATATATTTTCTGTCTGGGTTTTTATGAATTTCGCAAGACTTTTTATAAATTCTTGCCTGAGTTTAGCATACATGTAGGCCCTAAATTTTTGTTTGATTAATTATTTATGCATGCATTCTTTGCCTAATATTTTACAAAGCTTTCCTGATTAGTTGCCTGACACATCTGTCCTGACTTTCATTAAATTTCTGTGTTAACTTTTTATGCATTTTTGCTGATATTTTTAACCTGACTAATTAGACAGATTCATTCGGATTTTTTGGTATGTGTTCAGACATTTTATCAATGCGGAATTTATTACACATTTTTTTGCCTAACTTATATAATTTCTAAACCTGTTTTTATTTACTTTAGATGTTTTTTGCCTGACACACTTGTCTTGACTTTATCTTGCCTTAAACATTCGCCCTGACTTTTAATGCATTTTCGCCTGACTATTTGAACATTTTCGCCTGACTATTTGAATATTTTTACCTGACTATTTGAACATTTTTACCTGACTATTTGAACATTTTTACCTGACTATTTGAACATTTTTACCTGAC
>JAQIXP010004084.1:0-12026 GCA_034700285.1 Proteroiulus fuscus
TCACAACTTCCCAAGTTATAACATCATTCATCAGTTTACCCGTACTTTTATACATTTACTTTAGTGTGGCCTCATGGAGGCCCCTAAAAAGTGGGGGCCTGGTGCACGTGCACCACCTGCACAATGGTTAATCCAGCCCTGTATGTATAGCTAGCTATAGACAATCCATTGAACACTTTTTAAATAGTCAATTGACAGTTAATTTATTTAATAGTGTCCTTCATTAGTTTGTTTTGTCAGATTGCTATTGGGTTGTGTCCCTTAAAAACAGCTAATGCGTCCTACTTTTTATCTTTTGTTGTACTCGAGTAGGCCTATATTATTGACGATTTTGACGTATAAACGACATATTTCCTATAGTTTATTTTCTTTATAGGACAGGTGACGTCGTGTTATATTACTATTTTAACCGAGTTCTGTTATGTTGTTCTTACACAAAGAAGGCTATTAAATGTATCTTTTGTTCAAAAAAGCATGCATGCAGTAAAATTAAGAAATATTTTATTCCTGCTTGAATTTACTAACAAGTTTATTATGCAGGTTTATATAATATTAATGTTTTTGGTGTCCTTTATAACCATGTTTACTAACATGACACCCTGTATAAATGTGCCAATATTGTTCTACCGTAACTAGAGCCAGGGGAATGAATGTGTGTTATTACTTTTTTGCTGCCTATTCTTAATATATATTAAACATAGTTTTCAGAAATGGGTGGATGAATTAAAATGTTTGATTAAATGTACATGTAATATTTTTAGTGAATGGCTTTTGTGTTGATAATTCAGATTTTTTTGAGCAAATTTAAATAAGTTCACGGCTAAAATTAATATAGCTTACGTGACATAATGGGGAACTAGATTTATGCTGCTTGCCATCAAAGAAATCTCCTCATATGTATAAGCCTCGTGTATGCTTTCCATTTAACATATTTTAGTTTGCTAAGGAATTTAATATTCTTCATTGTTATATAATGCCATTGATAAGGTTCATTCACATTATAGCCTTGCTGCAAATAATGTTGGAATTTATTTTCTAAGATTGAAATAACTTTAAAAATATGAACTTAGTTTTTTTTCTCGATCTAAATGAGGACTTATATTTTCAGTTTTCAAACTTGGGTTGACTAGCACCCCGGTTCCCAACCTTTTCTGTCTCACGGCACCCGTGTGGTTTATTTTTGCGGCACACCATAATGGCCCCAGTTTCTTAGATTACTTTTCTTTCTGTGCATTTTAAGTTTAATTTTTAGATTTCATTGAAACAAAAATTATTAACCTTTAGAAATGTAGTGGGCCTGATGCTTATACTAAGATTTTCTATGCTAGATCTAATCATTGACTAATCTCTCTTTCCACATATACCAAGCATGATCGGTATTATGTTTTAAAATCCAGCATCCCGTAGAAAATGTGCCACTTTTATCCAAGAAATGGTGCCAAAAATTTTGCTAGGAGTCTATGGAAAAATTGAAATGCACCTCCTCCTTTAATTTAAAATTAAAAAAGTGGTGTAATTTAAGTGCATCTAGTAACTCGATTTTATGTCTAAAAGTTGATGAGACACTTTTCCAAAAAAAGTTATTCCTTAATTTAAAAATTCTAAATAATTAATTAAGGAATAGCTCTTTTGGAAAAGGAACTCATCAGCATTAAATCGGGTTACAGGATGCACTTCACCCCACCTTTCTAAGTTAAAAATTAAAAGAGATGCATTTTTGAGTTTCCATAAACTCCCAGCAAAATTGTTGGCACTATCTTTTGGATAAAAGTTGTACTTTAGCCGCGGGATGCTGGACCTTAATGTTGAAAATATGAAGTTGCAAATGGCAATGATACATCCAAGGCTTTACATGTGATCTCTGGGTATTTGTTGTGAACATAGATCCAAAATGTTTGTGAAGCAAACTGGTCATAAATACTAAATTTTCTGCGGCACCCCTAAGGAAAGCCATGGCACCTGTGGTTGGGAACCCAGGGGTTAGAGCAACAGAGTCTGGGGATTGGTAAAATGACATGATTGCGAACGACCTTTTGGCCTACTGCATACGAGACCCTTTTATAGTCATTTAGTCATAAGTCGATCTACTAGTTCGAGCATTTCATTTGGCTTGAATTACAGACATTATGCCTTTAGTTTTAATGATAAATCCTTGAATTCAGCTGAAAGTATGTTACCGACTTAACAATTTCATATTATATTTTGTTTAAACTATTTTTAAACCATGACTTTGGTGTGCAAAGACAAAGCGGGTAGGCCCCACACCCTAAAACAGTGCTACCATTGCCGATTAATCAAATGAAACAAAGAATTTGAAGATTCAATATGCCAATGCCCTAAATTTCCCCTGATTTTGGGACTTATGTAATCAAATATCAATTGCTCATAGCACAAGTAGCGAATGAGTCACGTGATAAAAAGGGCTTGGGGCCTTTTGAGTTCGTGCTCGGCTGCCTGAAGGTTAAATTATTGATCTAAAATTCAGAAATCTGGATCTATTTGCTTAGAAGATATTATATCAATATAATTCAATTATTACTTGTAAATATTGTCTTGATAATGCAGATGAAAACATGATTTCTTTACCGCTTGTTTAGGTGAGAGCTGGTTGTGCAAGACCATTTTAACTGATGGGCATCAACGCACCATTCGTTCTTTGGCTTGGGCTCCCAATGGCAATCTATTGGCTTCTACTAGCTTCGATGCAACCACTTGCATCTGGGATCGCCAACACGGAGAATTTGAATGCATTGCCACACTGGAAGGACACGAAAATGAGGTGAAAAGTGCAGCCTGGGCCGTGTCTGGAAACCTCTTGGCTACGTGCAGCCGAGATAAATCTGTTTGGGTTTGGGAAGGTGAGAAGGCCAATTTTGCTTTCAATACTGTACTTTCAATGATAAATAATTGGCAGCGGACTTTTAAAATTTCTTTTCGGAGCCTACACGGGCTCTTGTTTTGGCACTCAATCCACACAAGAAAAATTAGAAAATACAGGAAAAATTGACTACATTATAAAAAAAAGTAGTTTGAAAATGTCAAGGATTTTTACAATATTCTCTATATAAGAAATAGAGAAAGAAAGACGTAAAATGCAAAATTAGTTTACCCATGTGAAAGATAAATGTACCTGCCTATTTCTGCAGGAAAATTTCAAGTTTATATTCGGCAGAGATGTAAACAGCTTAAAACTTTTTGGAAGAACATATTTGCTTGGGCAGAAATTGTGATGAAGCTTACCGGTAGTTTTTCTAAAGCCATTACCCATTAAATAAAAAAAAAACATTAACCAGGTATAATTTTCAATTTTTCTGCAGAAAAATGTTATATTATTACTGATGGTTACGGTTTTATTAAAAGTCTAGCTGAAGTACCGGTAACAAATTCCAGGCCGAAAAGTTTACAATGATTTAGGGCCACCCTTTATATCTTCTGATATAGTACTTTGCCAAATTTATTAAGAGTTAACAAATTGTTTTCTGCTTGTTTCTTTTAAAAGTTGACGAAGACCACGAATTTGAGTGTGCAAGCGTTCAGACGTGTCACTCGCAAGATGTGAAGAAAGTTATTTGGCATCCCGAGAAAGAGGTAAGTAATTATCAATATAATTAAATAATAATGTAGCTTATTAACTTCGAATGTATTTTACGCTTTAAGTTAACGAATGTGGCATCCCGTGTGCACTTAAGGATTCTTAAGAAATCCTATTTATGGGAATCTGTCAGAATTTACTGGTATTCTTGAATCCTGTTGTGGTTTATTAAAAGATCTGGGAGAAGGGATTCGTGACTTCTGTTGGTGGCTTTCTAAAATAGCTTTGAGAAAGGATTCACTTGGATTCATGAATCCTGTAGGTGACTTTTAAAAGATTTCTGAGATGAGATTCACTGGGATCCCATGAAGGTTTTGCCTACCACTTAATCCAAGTTAATGCCTCGGCAATTTGACAGTGAATCATAGAAAATCTCTTATGAATTTTAATCCATGACTTTGAGTGTTTTGAGATTCATTAGAATTTGTAAAATTTTGTGCTTGGTTATGGAAATTGTATTACCACTCTGTCGAAATTATAATTTAAAAAATGTGGAAGGAATCTTGGAAATTTTCTGGTGGATGTAAGTGATTGTAAAATAATCAAAGCTCTTGCTATAATTTCATCACACAGGTCTTGGCATCGGCAAGTTATGACAACACTATCAGGCTGTATTGCGAAGAAGTGGACGATTGGATTTGCTTCGCCACATTGACCTCCCACGACTCCACCGTATGGGGCATCAGCTTCGACAAAAGTGGAAAACGCCTGGCGTCGTGCAGTGATGACAAAACAGTGAAAATATGGCAGGAAAATCCAGTCGAAAACACCGAAGGTGAGTAAAGTGCCTAGTTAAAATACCCTTACAAAAATAAAATCTAGATGAATTTCAAATGTGATGCATTTACCCCAAAATTCGTGATTTTTTTTTATTATTATTAAATTTATTATTTTGGCAATATCGCTGTATGAGGGAATAGCTCAGATACATTTTGAAATTAAACTCTGCAGAATAAGAATAAGCAGTCGAAAAATTTACAAACTCCCATGAGGTCTCCGCTGGTCACCAGTCTGCTTGACCTTTTCACGCTTGCTGTGGTCACTCGTACTACTGGTCTGGCTATAGGTCCTTGTTATGTCTAGACTTAAAGTTAGATCCAAGTGTGGATATTCCTATTGACCCACAAAACTTAAGCGAAATTTACATCTAGCTCGTCCAGGGCTTCGCCTACCATACGGCCCAGCTCAAATTGAACTGATTTTTTTACCTGAGGATCCTTACCAAATCCATTTTGTTTTCCCCAAATTTGAGTAGCACTTATAAATACTATAGAAATCTCTAGAATTGCCTTTAAACATAAACAATAATTTAGAGCGACGTGCAAGGATTAGAGGAATTCCTAATATGCAAATCATATGAAACCAAAACTCGGAGTTACAGTCTAACCTCACAGCTGTCTCATTAATCAGGATTTATGGAATTCATAACTTAAAAATTCCAATTTTGTCAATGCCATGATTACTGAAAGCATTATTTCGGTTCCAAATAATAGTTCCGAACTCAAAATGTTGCCAAAATCTTGATTTTTGAAATCATAATTCCACGAAAATTTTGATTTTGTTTTCAGAAATCACGTTTGAGTCAAATAATCTGAAATAAATCTAGGTTGTTTTTGGTAAGGGTATTGCAGTTAACAAATAGTATTTTAACTTTAACTGTAACCTTAGGTTTCAGCAGTACTTCGGGGGTGTACCCAACGTGGAAATGTTGTTGCACGATTTCCGGATATCATTCCAGGACCATTTATGACATATCTTGGTACGATTGAAGAAATTCCTGTGACATTCATTTAATTTAGAAACTTTTATTTTGCGACAGCATTCGTATAAGTTGGGGGGAAATATCTATAATTTTGAGTGAAGATTTCCCATTAATTTGGGAAATATTTCTATAATTTTTGAGAAACATTCCAATACTTTTGGAAAATATTCCTATAAATTTGGGCAAAACATCCATCATTTTGGGAAATATTCCTACCATTTCTGATCTATTTTGTGTCCCTCTTAGGTGCCCCAATACCGATGCCATCGCCACTGCCTGCGGCGACGACGCCATCAGAGTATTTCGGGAGTCTTCCGACAGCCACAGTCGCACGGAACCCACATTCGAACTGGCAACGTCGATAGACAAGGCCCACGACCAGGATGTCAATTGTGTTACTTGGAATAGTCACACGGTGGGGCTTCTCGCATCGTGCAGCGATGATGGCAGCATTAAGCTGTGGCAGTACGATCCATGTGATTAGGCTTAATCAAGCGCAGTTTTTGTCCATTTAAGGTAAGAACAAACTTTGGAATTATACTTGTTTGCCAGTTTTTGTGCCCAGGTGAAAGATTTACCCCAATATTTCTCAGTTCTCTCAGTATTCCACTACATTCACTTGAGATATGTCAAAGTGTTCTTAGGTTAGGGATACATATATATACAGTACATTCACTGGTGATTCAAAAAGTGCCCAAATAGATATGGGGCCGTCCATAAACGACGTTTGCAGTTGGGTGGGTGGGTCCTTTGCTTAAAGTTGACCAATGAGGTGTCACGTGGGGGGTCCTTCATCACCGAGTTGACATAATAATTTCAGTAGTCGAAGCGCGCGTATATTTTATATTAAAATATATTGAAATTCATTGTAAATTTTAAATTTAATTTTATATTGTGAATATTAAGCTTAATTTCATCATCTAAAATACATTATTTAATTCAACTAAAACAAAAAAGGCGACGTCAACAATGGAGTGGGTGGGTCCTTTCTCTAAATGTTGACAAAAGTTGACAAAGGGGTGGGTGGGTCCTAAAATTGGCATTTTTTGCAAACGTTGTTTATGGACGGCCCCTATTCACCTAGATGCTTAGTAAAGGTTGACACTTGAGATTCATCAAGGCTCCTACTGATTCAACTAGAATCGCATACAATGCGCCTAGGTTCCCTACGCATTCACTCGTATATAGCTTTGGAGTTCAAGGCCTAAAAATAATAGCGTAGGTCTACATTCATTTATGCACCCTTAAGAATTATTTTAAGAATTGTTAAATACGATTCCTGACATTTGCTAAGAATTTATACGAGTTACTTTCTGCACCAAGTAGCCACACAGAATACGTGTAAAATAAAATAATTCTTTAATATATAAATTAAGGCGTTAATTCACATGTGTTCATTTGGCAAAATCGTTTCTTGACTAGTAATGGTCGCTGTGCTCGGTGCATTGGTCATAACCTTGGCCATTCTCTCGGCCTCCAAGCGCAGGTATTTGGGCCGAAAGAATATCAGCATGGCGACGCTGAGGACCGTAGCGCACGCAACCACAAATAATCCAGCATCTGTAGGAAAAGATTGCACATTTATATGCAGGACAGAGATCACAATCTCTAGTTTTGCCCATTATTTAGAATTTTTCATTTGTATTGTGCCTTATCACCATCAATTTCGGAGGGTTTTAATGGTTCACAATTTATAATTTATCTCAACTAGGAGACATTACACCTATAAGGAGAGGGATATTGAAAGAAAGTTGTTTTCTGTGACATTAGAATTCATTAATTTGACAAAACATTCTAATGAATTGAAAACATAATCTAGCAAATAATTTATCTACATGTATGAAATTTTTAAATATGGCAATACTTCCTATAATTCCTGAATTTTGAGTATATTTTGAGTATGGTAGATCATGTAGAAATTGAATGAAGGACCGATGAGTGATCCTGGTTGTAAGGTGAAATGATTTTGTATAATTTCACTGCAACCAGCAGGATCCCTCATTCCTCCTTTATTAAATATTCCTATATTTTGGGAAAAAATTTCTAAATATTCCTATATTTTGAAGAAAACAAAATGACTTATAATTCCCATTTAGGCCTTGAGCAAACATTTGTGCATTAGGCAAGGTAGATTCGGCAGGAATTTAACCCATTACTTCCAATTTGCAAGATCCAATGTAGGCCTAACCTTAGTAGTTATTTCTTATAATTATGAACTTACTATTCATGTTTGCTGGCTGCGTTGTCTCGCTCTGGCAGTTCTGGTATCTCACTTGTCCCGCGGTTAGCGGAACTTCCAAGGCCTCCATGATGAGCACAAAGGCGGCGCCGAGAATCTGTCCCATCACGACGATGGCGCCAGTGCTGATGGACTCATCGATCGGGTACGTTGTCTCGACTCCTACCTCCAGACACATGGGATAAATGCCTACAGCCAAGAAGCCTAGCACGGTGGACACAACAGCAAGGACCCACTCGATGTCCCGGATATGAAAGATCTGGAAAACGAAGCGACGCCACCATTTTTATCGCTCAAAACCTTAGAACCACAAACACTTTGTCGCTCTCACGACAAAACTTGAGCGTTACCATGATGAAGATGATAGCGATGATAACCGTGATAGCGAACAAGATGTTGATCAACTCCTCGTAGAGCTTAGTCCGTTCCACGATGTAGCTAAACACAGCTGCTCCCACGAAACCACCCACAACCATCACGGCGCAGCAAATACCGGCAAAGTCCTGAAAGCATACATCCAGTTTTTCATGCTTCGCGTCCCACACTCCTTGTTTTTGCGGCTATGGTGGCGCCATTTGACATGAAACAGTTTTTGTTGGAGATTTCAATCCACCTTTCATGTTTTTTGACCCAGTTTCCCTTATGACGGAGCAATCAGGCAATGCATTGGAAGGCACATGGAATAATATTTATGGGCAATTTTAATACATGCTTCTTTAGCATGCGAGATCTGTCCGAAAAGTTCCCGGATTGACCCCGTAAATAAGAAAGGGTTTACTTTGCAGGATTTTTTTTTTTTTTTTGTGATTAGATCTTTTCATCCGTGTATAATCCTGGTTTCAGAACATTAAATTTATTCCCGAAATTGATGTTTTTTGTCAATTGGGTTATAAGGCATAAAATTTAGAATTTTAAAATCCATCATGTCCTGCCATTCAGGGCCAATTAACACATAAATGCTTACGTCCAACACACTTGGAGCTCTAATGTCATTTTGCCAACAAAAAATGTTTACTATACTTGTCACATGGTGGCGCCACGCATCGCACGCGGGACAATGGGGAATCGACGAGTTTATCATATGGTTGATGATTTTCTTACATCACTGTAGCCCCATGAGCAAAGCATTTGGTCCATCATCGTCTGCAGGCCACTGAGAAGTCCCATCCCTCCGCCAACGGCAAACATGAGAACCACAAACGACTTGTTTTTCAGTACCTGGAACGTGAAAAGAACATCGCGGGATGAGCTGAAGGCACGCTGCTCATACCTTTGCAAAAAGACGCCTTTTGGGAAGCTTTACCTCTTTAAGGCTACGGGCGTACGAGTAATCGGAGGAGAGTCGGTCCGGCTTATCCGCGGTACTGCTAGGCGGCGTCGCAGGTTTGGAACGCCAGACCAGAAGTCCGAGCAGTCCGGCAAAGATTCCCAGAGCAGAAAATATGTAATTCTATTCAACGGGTGACAACAATTAACCATTGGATTATCTTGACACTCGATAAAATCTCTCTTCCCAAACTGGGTGATCTGTGTACTTACCGGAATGGGAACGTCGTCTTCATCGGAGACTACAATCGGTGCGATGAGACTGGCCACCATGAACCCCAATGGATTTCCTGTAAGATTTCAACGGATGCAACTTCTTTAAAAAATTTCACAAATGGTACGATTTAACAGGATTGATTATTAGACTTGTGGGATTTTATCGAAAGCTATATTTTGTGAAGATTGATGAAGTATTTGAAAATTGAAAAGAGGATCTTCAGGATTGACAAGTTTTACAAGAATGTTTGCTCCTCGCATCACGATCAATTCTCCGGATATGGATATTTAAGCTCACCCAATGCACCGATGGTGGTGGATAGCGTGCGCTGGGTCTGCGGAAACCATACTTCAGAAACTTTTGTGGGCAAGGACATGGCAAAAGGCTGGGCCAGCGACGCAACGGTCTGACCAGTCATGACGACCACGTACTGCGTGTGTCTGGAAGACACGTAGTCGAACATCCCGAGCAGACGAATGATACTTCCGGCCGCATTTAAGAAACAACCAGACTGGACCTGAGAAAATAGAAATTATTTTTACTGCCCCATAAATATCACCATCTCAGAACTGGTGTTTCTCTGCTCATATACATGTATTTAGGATGTACAAGTCAGGCAAATTTATCTATTTTTGAATAAGGTCAGGCAAAAGATGATCAGAACTTAAGTTACGGTGTTGGGATTTCTCTCACAAAAAATAATCTAGATTATTTCACGAGTAGCAATTTACCAAGCATTAATCACGATTAATTTTGCTAATTACAGATGCTTGAGAAAATAAATTGAAACTTTCACAGCAACGTGATTTTAGACGGGACATCATAATATCAATTTAAAAAATTGCGATTTTCAGATTATTGCCAAGTCAGGTTATGGAAGAATTCATGCTTAAAAATCATGGTTTTCGGGCCACATAAACTAGCTAGATTTCTAACCAATTAATCACCTGTCCTGGCTCGCTTTTACTAACAATACTCCTCTATTTTTAATAATATCTGTTTTACTTGACTACAGAATGTCCTTATCTATCCATAAATTTTGAGTGACGTCCGGTGTCGTACCTCTTCACCGTTATCAGTCAAGTTTGGTATACGCTCGTACTTAATAGTGCCTTATCGCCATTTTTTTTATCCCAGATTTAATTGAATAAAGGCATGTGAAAATCGAAGGTATTTTGCAATATACCGAATTTTTCGGTTCCCCTGGTAAAAGCTATCGAAAGTCGGCTCTTAGAAATCCCTTATGCAAATCTCAAGTCACTAGAACTTTAGCGATTTTGATCGTGCCTGCTCACCCCGGCTTTGAACCCGAACCGATCCACCACCCACATGGCGATGAACATGAACGGGATTGTTGTGATGAAGAAGATCAGCGAGAACCAATTGACGGCGTTGGTGCTCACTTCAAAATAGTTGGTCGTCTGGAAGGTGATGGTGGCGAAGCTGATCCACAGCTGAAAAACAGAAAATAAAAAAGGGCTTTTCAGAAAATGTCCTACAAAATGGCGTCTCTTTCAACCGTGAGGCTTCGGACAACGCCATTTATCTGTACAAGATTGGCAAATTCCATAATTGATAAATCCCATAAATACGATTTTAATTGATCTCGACAAGAGCTTATTGAATTTATGGGATTTTAGTCAGATTTAAAAAATGTTATGGAAAATTGACATTGGTTCAAGATTGACAGGAGTTCTTTCAAGAGATGTACCCTTGAAGATGTTGTGGTTTTCTGGAATTTACTAAGTTTGATTGGATCTCACGCAAATGAAACAAGATTGGAAGGATTTTATATGGAGTCTGGCTTTTGTTCGTCAGTACGGGATTGCGTCCAACGCGAGTGCGCCTAATGAAATAGCAAGCTATGGCGTCAGGAAAAGGACGGAAGGCGCCATTTTGTAGGGAATATTTCTTGCAACCTGGAGTCGGGATGTAAATACTAATTGGGACATATACCGGCATGGTATGTAGATTCCATCCTGTATCATGACCCACTCCCGGGAATGTCCGGAAGTAAGCCATTTAAAGTGATACGGTCCAGACCACAAAATCCATATGCCACAAGCATTATTTATTTGCGAAAATAGTGAGAGTTCCTGATTAAATAACCACTTCAAACTAGCCTCCATGACACAGTAACATTTTGGCTGAAAATGCAGCTGGTGACCTACTGACCCAGCTAATTTCTATAGTAGTAGTACCAGTATGTATACTTACAGCACCATTGGAAAGATTCAGGACGAAGACGATGATTAACATCAACCATCGTCTCTTGTATACTTTGAATGGTTTATCAATGGTTTCTTCATTCTTTCTCTCACTTTCTTCACTCCCGGAATGTTGTTCTGTACCCTGATGTGATTCGGCCATCTGCTGTCAAAGTAGTTTGAGCAACAGTTTTTAAGGCCAATTGTTCAAATTCTGGGTCAGAGAATACCGTACTGCACTCATTCCTTCGGGCAAGGGGAACCAACTATTGCCACTCCAGCTATTTAGCTGTACCCACAGTAGCATGATATCACAGCTTTCTGATTATATCAGATTGTTGTTGTTGAGTCATGGCCGTTTTTTGATTTGGCAAGCCCGATAAACAACTGAGGGGTGGGAAAGTTGATAAGGAAGTGCGAATTACGAGAGAAAATTGGTTGGTTTTTTTTGGCTCGCTGCCAAAAAACCAAGAAGACGCTTTGTAAAGGTGTTTTGTAGGTTTAGGCCTACCTTCCAAGTGCAGATGTAAAATAACTTCTGAAAAAATATGGCTAAATAGTAGCTCGTGCTACTATTTTTTAAAATTAATCTCTGCTACCGGGTAGTATGGAAGTCCAAATTTACAAGACCAAAGTTATATAAAGTTACAAGATTTTTTAGGGGTTTATGTGTGAAAACGGTC
>JAQIXP010004085.1:0-12020 GCA_034700285.1 Proteroiulus fuscus
CAGTTTAAAGAAGACGAATTTAACATGGAAATTCCCATAGAGGCATGCTCTAAAAAGTGTGGACAGCCCCCTTAACTAGGGACTTAAAACCTGAAGTTATTCTTGACCCAAGCATATTGCAAATGCTCACAGCGCCCCCAATGACGAATTAAGCTCTAAACATACTTTGTATTTCTCCAGGAAACGGCGGCAAAGCTTCAAAAAGTGAATGAACTGGAAAATTCGATTGGCATATTTCATAGTTTTGCAAAGACAGACTAAGCCATATTTCCAAGAAAGTAATAACAGCATGAGTTAGATAGTTAATGGGGTAATCAATTCTAATTACCAAAATCCAAGATGGCGTCTTACGACCCGAATAATGGGTCCCATTAATGTCAAAATGTACTAATAAATTCCAATGCCAAAGATTTTCAATCCATTACGTAACTCTAAAGTGCGCATTCGTGTAAAATAAATCGAGTGTATTTTTCGCAAGTTTAAAAGAGTGCTGAAATCCCCAAACGTAAATAAAACAATATTTCGTTCAAACGCCAGAATGATTCTCAATCCCATAATGCCTCACGCTCCGTCGATTTCCTAATCCAATTGGCAAACAATCCTACGTCGTAAGATTTTCGACATGGATTAACAACATTAATATTTAATTGATTCTTGCGAATTCCAACTTTTTAAAAAGATTTTCTAAAATGCTGAATCTGCATCCAATCCCGCCCCTAGCGACATTAGACGTCATAAGTAAAACATTTCGAATTTACCAATTCATTCACTTTTTATCATAAAACAATTCAGATGGCTTCATTTCGGTAACCATTTTCTTTAAACTGTTAAGTAATAGTTAACTTTAAAAATAATTTTAAACTCGGGGCTATCATCTGGCAGCACTGACCAGTTGTAGTGGCGGCATTGTTTTTCAAAAATTTAGAATATTACAGAAATCATTTTTTTTTCAAAAATATAAGTACTATAGGAATTTTACCACAAAAACAATTTTCTTTCATAAAATATTGGAATATTACAGAATTTTTCCTAGAATATTGGTATATTATAAGAATTTTTCCAAAAACATAGGAATAAAAAGGAATGGTTCTCCAAAATATAGGTAATATTTATAGTCGGTTCCAATAATTTTTGGCCCTGGTTTGCATCGGAAATACATGGGGGCCAGGTGGAACTGACTATAGGCATGTTTTCTCAAATATGGAATTTTAAAATTAAAACGGTATAGCATATTCGCAGAAAATCTGCCAAAATATAAAACAAAACAAATACAGGAATCTATAAATTATAAGAAATATAGCAAATCTGCTACGCTGTGCTGCCAGCTAATAACATCTCTGAGGTCAAAAATGTGTTCAACAATCACTTAGTAAATTAAGTGAAAAAAAACTAGCATAATCAAACACTGGACACATTGTTTCCTTTGTAAAAGTGTGATGCCCTCTGTAGGTAAGCTCAGTTACTAAAATAAAAAAACTAACCAATCAAAACAAACTATGAAATAGCATCTGGGTGCGTAGTGTCCTTCTAAGCCAACAATTCTATGACTTTTTTTGCAATGATAGACTGTGGAAAAAAGTTTTATCTTAGTAACAATACATGTCCATAGATGGCATCACATTATTTTCACAAGAAACCAAGAGGTCGACTATGCCTGTGATATGGTCAAAGTAAGCTATAAATTAGCAGCACTTTTTAGACTTCTTAACTTAAAAAAATACTGAAAGAAAAAAATGGATATTTAGTGAGTTAAAACAAAAATGGCTACCGAAATGGTGCGAATTCAAAATTGTGACCATCCTTTGACCAAGGTCACAATACCAACAGGTGAGCTTGACCTGGTCAAAGAAGGCACATTAAACCAGCAAAGAAGGCCAGCTACAATTTAACAAAAAAATTTCATTGAAAAGAGACCACCAGGTGGCGCAGAAACATTATAGCAAATAGCCTTCTTTGCCTACAGACCAATTCCACTGACGTCACGCAAAGCTCCACCCACAATCACATATTGGCACACCCATTAATTTCTCGCCACGAATGACCATAAATGGGCAATGACGTGTTAAGTGACGTCATGTGAAATTGGTCAATACAGACAAAATACAATTTTAGTAAAAAAAACCGAAATGGGAAGGAAAAAAAGCACGCCATAAACCGGAAGCCACGCCCACTTCCGATTGCCGTCTTTTTCCCGCCCACCACAGCCATAGTTATATAATGCTACCACCACCGTGTGTTCAACGAAAGCAGTAATAATAATAATAAATATTAATAATAATGTAAAAGGGGGATTAAAAGAGTGAAAGGAAAATGGGGAGGAGCTTAGGGAAGGGGCGGGACTATTTACGTAGGCAAGGATTTTTCTTTTCTGAATTTTGGATAAAACATTTGGCGAAAGACAACAGACTGTTATGTGTCCCCGCCCATTTCTTACTACTCCAAACTGATTGGCCAAAATATGTATAACGAAATCAGATCCGACGTCGCCATTTTGTTCGTGATTAAGGGAAAAACAATTAACTTTTTTGTTGGCATTCGCTTAATTACTCAAACAATGCTTGTTTACATTGGCAATATTAATTATGTTTACTCACATTAATTCCCTTATTTCCAAACTCTAGGTTCTAAAAGGGATGGTTAGCAAGTATAGTATTCGTTAGTGGATAAACAAAGGATATGATGTCATTGGACGCCATCTTAAAAATTTCAGCTAAAATGAAAAATCATGACCTAAAATCTTTATTAATTAATTTAATTTAATTATAAATTTATGAAAATTATAATTTTAATTTTGCATTTTGTTTCCTCAAATTTACAAATTCTCCATATTTCAGTTGAGTTTAAAATTCAATAAACATTTTTTTCTAAAAAAAAATTTGGTTTATTTTTTTTTGGCAATTGGTCCAAATTTTTGATAAAGTTAGAAAATATTCTATCACTAATGATTTTTTAATCCAAATGTCTGATTTTTTTAATCCAAAAGTATGATTTTTTAATCCAAATGTATGATTTTTAATCCATATGTATGATTTTTTAAACCAAATGTATGATTTTTTAAACCAAATGTATGATTTTTTAATCCAAATGTATGATTTTCTAATCCAAATGTATGATTTTCTAATCCAAATGTATGATTTTCTAATCCAAATGTATGATTTTTTAACCCAACTGTATGATTTTTAATCCAAATGTATGATTTTCTAATACAAATGTATGATTTTCTAATCCAAATGTATGATTTTCTAATCCAAATTTATGATTTTTTAAACCAAATTTATGATTTTTTAAACCAAATGTTAGCTTTTTTATCCAAATGTATGATTTTTAATTCAAATGTATGATTTTCTAATTCAAATGTATGATTTTCTAATCCAAATGTATGATTTTTTAATCCAACTGTATTATTTTTAATCCAAATGTATGATTTTTTAAACCAAATGTTAGCTTTTTTATTCAAATGCATGATTTTTAATCCAAATGTATGATTTTTAATCCAAATGTATGATTTTCTAATCCAAATGTATTATTTTTTAAACCAAATGTTAGCTTTTAACTTAGGCTTACATTTCTAGAATATTGTGTAAATTTTATTGAAAAATTTATTTGTAATTTTTTAAAAATTATCAGGGAAAAAAAAAACAGTTGATGTCAAAACCAATAATCAGTATTAGTTAAAATTTTTGGTTAAAACTTAAATTTCAAATCAGAACTATTTGAAAATACACCTAACTTAAGGTTATTTATGCTTTAAATTAAAAATTTTGTTAAATTTCATTAATTATTTTCACAAAATAGGTCCCTCACTTCCAAATCAAGACAGCATGCCATTAACCAAGATGGCGTCCAATCTGCAACTAAATCACCCAATAAGACCCTCAGTGTTAATTTGTTAATCTAAGTGTGTTTCAATTAAGATGATAATGGTGCTCCGATTATGAATAATAATAATTATAATAATAAAGAATTAAGAATTAAAAAAGTAAATAAATAAAAATAAAGAAAGTAGGGATTATATTTTGTGATATTTTGTTGTGTTTTGTCACCTGGAGGTGTCGCTGTGGGTCCTGGCCCTTGGTCTCGTCTCGTTTTCGGCGTTGAACAACGCTTGCCTGTTCGGGGTGAAAGGGCAAGAGGAAGCACACATGCGCAATGGCGATCTCTTCATTTTAGCATGCATCAAAATTCAAATATATAATGAAAAAAAAATCAGGGGAGTAAGGAAGGAAGGAATGGAAAAGGAAGGAAGATGGCCGCAGTTCCCAAAAAATTTTCAGGAAAAAATTTTGCCAAAAGTTTTTTTTTTAAGATTTGAATTGAAATGGGAAATTTAATTAATTTTTAATTAAAATATTTTAGCCAAATATATTTACAAAATCCTAAAAATTATTGATAAAGAATTTGGTAAAAATAATCAAAATTTTTAATTTAAATTTACACTTTTTCAGTTAATCGAGAAATGTAATCGAAAGCCTAAAAAATGAATTGATAAATAATTTTTAAAAGAAAAATTTTTTCAACTTAATTATTATTTTTAAATTTATCAATTCCTAAGTTTCTCTTCTATTTATCAAAAAATACATAAAAAAAATTGATTTTTAGCAAAAAATTTTGTAGTCCAATTGACAAATTAATATTCAGAAAAAATTTGTTTAAAAATATAACAAAATTTAATTCATAAATAATTTTTAAAATAAAAAAATGTTAACGTATCTAATTATTATTTTAAAATTTATCAATTCCTAAGTTTTTCTTCTATTTATCAAAAAATACATACCGTAATAAGATTGATTTTTAGCGAAAAATTTTTGTAGTCCAATTGACAAATTAATATTCAGAAAAAAATTGTTATAAAATATATAAAAAAATACTAATTCATAAATAATTTTTAAAATAAAATTTTTTTTTACAACTTATCGAATTATTATTATTTTTAAATTTATCAATTCCTAAGTTTTTCTTCTATTTATCAATAAATATATAAAAAGATTGATTTTTAGCGAAAATTTTGATAGTCCGACTGACAAATTAGTATTTAGAAAAATTTCTAAAAATATAAATAAAATACTAATTCAAAAATAAATTAAAATTACAGGCCACTATGGAAATATGATAGTAAATAAAATAAACAACTAACAAAAACTAATAAAAATAATATTAAGAAAAAAAGAAAAATAAAGCAGGGAAAATGGGGAGGAAGCCAAAAACCAGGAAGAGAAAAAAAAAGAAGAGATCACCGTTGTGACGTCCATTCTAAATATTCGTCCAATAATAATTAAATAATTATTTAGGCATTAATTTTATAATTATTTCATTAGTTTTGCTTCAGTTTTTTTTAAATATTCTGGTTAATAATTTTACAAAAAAAATTTCTCTGAAAACGCCACAATAGAGCCAATTACATTCCGAGATGTCTACTTATAAGTATTTTCTAGTAAATATTTTCCTAATTAGTGAATTACAATAAATAATTAATAGGATAGAAATTAGCAAAATTCCAAGTCTATAATTATGTGTTATAATTTCCCAGCCAAGTAGACATCTCATTAATGGCTTTGTGACGAATTACATGAAATTCAGTTCGGTTCTGTAGACTTGGGTTACACTTGCTACGAGGCAGCCATATTTGTTAAGGTTAAAGTGCAAACATTTTCCACAACTCATTAAAAGTTATATTGAATGGTTAAAAAACTGAAGAAAATATATTTTCAAATAAATTTGGAAATTCTTGTTATATTGCTAATGACAAAAACAGACCTATAATTGTTATAAAATAAATTGCATAAAAATTACATAATGTTAAAATAATAATTTATAACATTTCTGGCATGTATTTTTTAATAAAAAAAGTGAAATTTTGATAAATTAAAGAAAATGCAATCGTATGGATTCATTATTTGACATTTTTTTTAAAAGAAAAATTGATGTTTATATTTAAAATAAAGGGGTAATAAATATTTTTAATATAAGACAATATTATAAACGAGTTTTAATTAGATGTAGCATTTTTTAGGACCCATTTTTTTAAATTTTTGATCTTTTTATTTTATAATTCAGTGCAACTATGACCTTAACCAAAATGGTGGAAAGAAAAAAAATCCTGTATTAATAAATATTTTTAATATTTCTATATTTTTAAATCTATCAGTTTTGATAGATTTTAAAAAACATTTCTACAAATTTCTGCCATTTTTCACTGCTTCATAAATATGCCAACAGATGGCGTGTAACCCAAGAATCTCGGTACCTTCCAAAACTCACTTGCTAAGCAGTTTAGTCGCAGTTGATGACTAAACTGCTTGAGCTGTTTAGTTTTGGAATCAACGACTGCAAATGTGACGTACATGAACAGAGTTACAAGTTCTAAGACTTCCTAATATCCGAAAAGAAATATTGAAATTTTAACATTTACTATACTTCCCGACAGCTTATCTTACCAGTGACTCAACCGGCACTCGCAAAGCACTTCCCGCTCTCCTTTGCGGGGAAGCGCTTTGCGAGTGCCAGTTGAGCTCCTGGTAAGATAAGCTGTCAAGAAGTAAGCATTTCTTGTTCTTTACTTTTGCAATCGTTGACTTGCATTAACTTAACGCAATTTCCTCAGTTCCTTCTCTCTAAATTCAAGTGGCGTCGGGCACTCGCCAGGTGTCGCTTCAGTCGCCAAGAGTTGTGTGCTGCCAGATAAATTTCTCCGCTAATTTCTTAGGGGGGAAAAAATACCCGAAAGAATACTAAGACAAGATGGCGGCGGCGACTAGTATATTTCCACATAAAATCAGAACAGAATAATTGCGAGAACTGGGGGACGGGTTTAGGGTTATAAATCAAGAACAGTATAATCGTTGGGTTTAACTCAATAAGAACAATATAAGAATGAGAATTATAAGAACGAGAATGAGAATTATTGACGGTGGTGGCGCTACATGTAACAATCATTAAAATCGCACTGAATTTGAAAATCAAAGAACTGAGGAAACCGTAAGAACCGAAGCTGAAAAACACTTGCAAAATCAAGAATGGAAAAAATCAAATGAAAAAAAAACTCAACATATTGAGAAAACCAAAATTGGATGTAAAAAAATGAACGTAATTATAAAATCATAAGACTAAAAAAAAAAAGAACAGAACCAGAACAAGATAAAGACGAATAGGTAGAACGCTCGTTCTGCATCGGACGGTATAGTGTGAGAGAGAGAGAGTGAGAGGAGAGAGAATAAGTACCTGGAGAGGGGGGAGAGAGGGATGTACCTGAAGCGGCCCGTGGGGTGATGTATTGGGCCCCCGAAGCGCCGCTGAGGCGAGAGGTAAGCGGCGAGCGGGGCGATGGCCTTGGCGTTGTTGCTCGGATTGTTGGCGAACTTGACCGTGATGGGTTCGGCAGCTCCATCGGGAATGGTCCCGTGTAATTTCTGGATGGCTCTCTCCGCCTCAACACGTTGGTCAAAGCGGATGAAGCCAACTCCCTTGGAAAGCCCTAAACCAACATGGGCAAAAATGAGAAAAACAAAATTAAGGTCACCACAAAATCCTGAACCAACTCATAAAAAATTTGGGAAAAAAAGAAAAATTCCAGGGATCCCAAAAAAAAGTTTGACTCCCTTAAGCTTAATTCACACAAAGAACGCGCTGCGTCCGAGTGTTTATCGAAACTCATCTAGTGCTCATTCTACATCGATGGTTTAATTCACAATTGACGAATATGCCAAAAATCGCTTTTGAGATATTAGCGTTTTTATGGATAAACGGTATAACTTGAAAATAAGCAATGTTAAAACTGATAAAATTTTGTGAACAGATAGAACAATATATAGCGAATATAATTATAGGAAATGTGCTAATTTTTGTTTTATAATTAAATTAGTAAATTAATTAAGTAATTTAAGAAATAAAAGGCTTAAACATGAAAATTCGACAATTTGACTGATAAATTTTGCAGGAAAGCGAAATAAATGAAGTGTAAAGTAGCACATCTGCACACCCATTAGTTTCCCCATTGAAAAAAAAAGAATGCAACCAATTAGCGAAAATTGTCAAATTCGCCACTTGGATTTTAATAAAAATCCAGGTATCGAGAAATTTTTAAAATGTAAACTGGTGAATTGGACTAGTCACCATTTGTAACTTTTTAGAAATGACAGCTTGTGGCTTATTCGCTACTGTTCACTTCTGTAACTGTAACAATAATAATGGGTTAAATTAATTTCTGTAACTTAAGGTTCATTAGGGACACTTCCAGAATCATAATGGTACAATTATCTCATTTTTGACAAAATGGCATATTCGTCAATTGTGAATTAAGCTATCGACATGATTCTAGTGCACCCTTCCCAGCATGCACTTTATGACGTGTTCTAACCCTGCCTGGAACACTCTTGCCAATCCTAACCACGCATTCAATGCATCATTGGCGTTCCGATGCATGATGCAAACGTTACTTATACACCCTGCATAGTGTGAATTAGGCTTTGCACACCGCACTATCTGCTTGCATGAAAAGCAATGCTGTCATGCTAATATCCCATAATGTACAACAGAAGCTAAACACAAGATTCTAGAATTTCATTGTACTGCTGCATGGGCAGTTGGACATTCGTTAACATTAGTATAAGTTAGTCACTAGTTAGTGAGGTGGAATACATGGCTAACTATCTGCTTGTTTAGTTGACTGCATCCTAGTTAATCAAGGAACATGATGTCACTGACCATAGAGGGAGAGTGGCTTTAGCAAGAGGTCAGTAGCGTAGCTACACAACTGTGCGCCCCCCTGCAAAATGATATTATGCGCCCCACCCCCTATAGTTACGCTATACTACTGACTGCGCCGTTGCGCCCCTACAGCTCTGCGCCCCCCCCCCCCCGCCACTGCCGGGGCTGCGGGGGTTTACCCTACGCCACTGCAAGAGGTGCCACATGGCGGTAGAATTTATAACGGAATGAACTGCTTTCAAATCTAAACTTCAGATTTTACAATTTGCATTACTAAGGGCCAATTGTACCAACAAGGGTTAACTTTAACCCACTGTTAAACTTGGGTTTTCTCTACTTTCCTGAATTTTCATTGGGCCAAATTGGTCACATGATCAAAATAACCCAGGGTTAAGACTTAACTGTAGTTGGTACAATTGGCCCTAATTAGTTCATTAGATAACAAATCATTTTTTTCCAATATAAATAGTACCACCTTTCAGAAAATACATTAATTCCGTGAAATTAACATTCTCTATGGTGGCTCCCTCTATACAGTCCATGCTCTCCATATTCGTCACATCCAGCTTTTAACAATTTGGATAGCTAGGCCTATTCGTATTCCAAAAAAAAATTTATAACCAATTTCTGAACACATCTTAGAAATGTTAATAAAAACAAATGGATGCCAAAGGGAATCTAACCTCGCCACCAGGGGGCAGCCTTAAACCAGTGCTATAAGACCCTCGTTACATTTGATTAATTAGTTTTAGAATTTACGTATGTACAAAAACAGTCATGAAAATTGGGGGAACCGTCCCTGCCCTAATTCCAGTCAACAACGGACAATAAAACTATTTACAAAAAAGGGACCCCCCCCCTCGTCATTCCCAAAACACCCCGTATGCCTAATATACATTTGCAAGAAGAGACAAGGGAGGGGGCTTTAGGGCACTGAGCCAGCTATCGATTTGTTTCCGATATTAACCCCCTTCCCCTCCCTTTCGTACCAAACCGTGGAGAATTGCTTGCGTCACCCACATTGGGATATATTTTATCCGAGAAAACAAAAACTAGGGTTAAAAATCAGGGGTCCCCATAGGCCTACTTCCATTCCCATCTCAATTATTCTCGTTAGTTGCAGCAATCGCCACCAGGAGGACCCCTCCCAAATCGATCCATGGGGCAGCTTGTTTAGAAACTTACCTGTGATATTATCGCACAAAATTCTGGAGGTGATAATTCGTCCGTAGGGGGAGAAGAGGTTCTCTAGGTCCTGTTGGGTCATGGATTTGGGTAATCCGCTAACGTAGAGATTGGCACCTTTTATTGCTTCACTGCTAGGCCGGGCGTAAGACACCTGGTGGAGAAAAACAGAAACACACATTTAGAATATAACACTAATCAGCCCTATACAGTTTCTAAATGCACCTGCATTCACAATTATCAGATCAAACTTTCGTTTTCCACTTGCGCCTAGTTTCCATCGAAAATAGCAGTAGTTATATCAATGGCATAATTCAGAAGTAGCGAATGAGCTAAAATTGCTTTCGAGATAATAGCGTTTTTATGTAAAAAAGGTATAAATTGGAAATAAACAATGTTAAAAGGCTGAAATTTGATGAACAGATTAAACAATAATATATATATTATAGGGAATGTGATCCCTGAATGGGCTAATTTTTATTAAATTAGTAAATTAATTAAGTAATTTGAGAAATAAAAGGCTAAAAATGCACATTCACTTGTCTGACTTTGATTAAGTTTGCAGGATCAAAGCAAAATAAATAAAAGTGTAAAGTATAGCGAATGAGCACATTCATTAGTTTGCCTTTTGAATAAAGTGAATGCAAAAAAAAAAGTAGCGAAAGTGACATGTACTGTTATAAAAGTCCATACCACGAACAATTTTTAAAAAATAAACTATCGAATGGTACCATTGGCCACTTGTAACTGTTAGGGATGATACCTTGTTGGACATTCGCTACTCTTCCTTCTGTAACTTTAACAATTAATGGTTAAAGTAATTTCTGTAACTTTAGGTGAATTAGGGACACTTCGAGGATCACAATTGTGCACATATCTCATGATTTTTAAAAAATTGGCTCATTCGCTACTTTACAATTAAACCATCGACATGCACCCCAGCTGCTGCCCTGCTTGCCTCCTCCAAAATAATTTGAATGGTATAATTTGGACTTTCGAAATGCACCTGAGCCTGTCCCTCACCAAACAAACAGTAGGCCTATTTTAATTCAACTTTATACAAATTTCACAAATTTATTTTACTCTGACCAACAATAATACCATTTTATATCCAACCTTCCATTATATGGCAAGTACAGTATTTTCTAAATGCACCTGTGTCTGTCTCCCTAGAAAAAACATTCCATTTTCAAAACGCATTAGCAGCGATTTACCTTCAAAAATAAAAGTACAGTAGTTTTGAACCATCCAGCAGTCTTTCGAAATGCACCTGTTCCTGTCTCTCTCATCAAGTGCATACTGGGACTGTCCCTTAAAATTGGTTTTCCTCACCCTCTTCCTATGTTAGCTGAACAAGGATTTCGCGCAAGCCTACTGACCATGCAATGAAGCCTATAGTATTATTGTGCCAAATACAGACACAATAATTTCGAAATGCACTTAGGCCTGTGACTATCAGAACATCCCCAAATCCCCAGAAAGCAATCAGAATGTAGGTCTAGAAGTGACAACCGAAGCTGATAATGTTTTTACAGCTTTAGCCTTTGTTTTTGTAGCTTATTGTCAAAAAAATGGGACAAAAATTCTAACGATATAGATCTAGTGGGAGTTTATGAATGTGGGATTTACGAGTGATTTATCGATTTTTCCATTCTGATCAGCCTAATTTGGACGGGCGTGGCCAAACAAAACTTCCGAAAAAAAAATGTCCTATTATATACACGCCGCTTATTAAACATTTTTTTTAATACTTTTATGAATATTAATAAACATAAAAGTTTTTTTTTCCAATGGATTTTATGAACCAAATTCAAGCTTGATCACAAAATACTAAAAGGTATCTAAACTGTGAATAAAGAAAGAAACAATAAATGATTAATAAAAGGTTGGCTTCGTTCAAATTACATTAATTAACACTAAAACCGAAAACAAAAAAAATACCAAAATTGATGGAGGGGAAATTCCCATAAAAGCCATTTTTATTCCCTGTTTAATGAATTGGTTTAACTCAATTAACACGAGAATTTCGATCATGAATTGATAATTTCAATTTTCGGGGGCTGTCCACACTTTTTAGAGCAAGCATGCTCCTATGGGAATCTCCATGTTAAATAAAAGTACAAATTTCTCAA
>JAQIXP010004086.1:0-12019 GCA_034700285.1 Proteroiulus fuscus
AAGCCTTATAGGAAATACATGACATTCCTTTCAAAATATATTAAATATAGGTCATTTTTCTTAAAATACAGTAAATTTAGGGGTTTTTTTTTACACAATTAAGAAAATTTAGGACATATTTCTTCAAAATTCAGAATTCAATATCCAAAAATTGACCTAGATAAACTTTCCTATATCAAAATAAAAATTTTCATTGACATTTTAATATATTATATTGCAAATTTGAAAATTGTCGATTACAACCATGCAGTGAATATAATTGAATGTAAAAAACTAGAAATCTGAATTGAAATATTTGGAGAAGATTAAAACGCAACCTGCTTAATTTTTTTTCCATAAGGGGTTATAAAAATGTGCAAATTTGAATATTGAATACTAGGCCCCTATATATAAAATATAATATAATATATAAAATATATTAATTTGAATTTCCATGACTTTCTTGGTTATTTTAGGATTTTTCTTGACTTCACGTGACCAAATTTCTCTTGCCTGACTTTCGAGATCAGTATGAACCCTGTTTAGAAATATCCTGTTAATTATTTTCCACAAAAGTAGAAATATTATAGAAACATTGTGAGATAATATACCTCATTATTACAATGACCAATTCAAAATTTATAAAAATTATCAAATTAATTGATATTATTAATTACTGACCTAGTTGACTAAGGCCAGGTCATTTTCAAAAATGCAAAACTGATCCCAACTTTAATTTGTTCTCTCCTAACACATAATAACATGTACAAAGCATGACCTTAAAGGGAATGTCCCACTTTGAAAGAAGGTGGTTGAATAGGAAGAGCATGAAAAATAATCAAATATATGAAAATTGCAATTTGATTTGACTCCAACAATAAATAAATTAAAAGTCCAGAAGAATACATGGATTCCGTTGAAAATTCGAAGCACATATATATAGGCTCCATTTTACTGACAGTATGTAGCGCCCTCTACTGGATAAAAGACATCAGCTTTCATTAAACACCTAAACCCGCATGTTCTAGAGGGCGCTACAAGCTATCTATGGAAAAATGGCACCTAACAATATATTTAGCAAACGTAATTTCTTCAATATGGAAACTTTGCTGCAATTATTATTGTCACAGCCATGCATTCATATCTAGTAAGTTTGTGCAACTGAAATGTCACTTGCTACAAAGTAGGACTTTCCCTATAATAAAAATTTTAATAATGGGTAGAATCTAGGAAGAATAGGGCTATCGAAAATACCCCTTAAACCACACTGTAAGTGCGTGAGTGGGTTTGTTAGAGGATCACGACCCCAATTTAAGATGACGGATGGCAGATCACAATCGTGAACAGAATATGTAACGAAAAAAGAGATTTGAAGTAGCAGATGTACCACAATGGTAAACGACATAAAAATGGAGTGACAACAAGGAGATGCAATATTTGTAATTAGTTTCTAAGTAATTAATGTAATTACAATTGGCAGGCGAATATGCACGATTTGCAATTGAAAAAAATGACTCATTTAAATTAATCATCTTGTAAGCTGATGACATTTGCATGCATGCCCAACAGCAGTTTACTTAAATCTCAATGGCACTTTATTTTATTATTATAATTTTTTTTCCAAACAACAGCATTGCTTTTTCAACAAAAATCTAATAAAAATTTTAATTCGTAAATGCCAAAGTATCCCCCTGACAAAAAACGTTTTTCAATGACTTTCCCTATAAAGTATGCCTAAATCAGTTTTCCCTGACTTTCCCTAACCAAAATAAAAACTATTCTGATATTTAATGCTGAGTTAACCTACTCCAATTACAACCAATGAAAGAGTAGAAACATAAAATTATGACAAAATTAGGTTAACTAAATCAGTCTTTATTAAATTTCTATGACTTTCCAAGACTATTTTAGGGCTTTTCCTTGGCTTTTCTTGACCAAATTTTTGTTCCTTGACTTTCCAGGTCAGTGGGAACCTAGATTGTTTTCAATTATTCCCTAATTTAAAAATCCTAGCATTTGACCAAAATTCCCATGAAATTATTTTTACATATTTTTAAAATAGGCTATTTTTCATAATGTAATTACATTTTTTAATGTAATTTCCATGATTTTCCAAGACTATTTTAGAGTTTTTTCCTTGATTTTTCTTGACCAAATTTCTGTTCCCTGACCATCCAGGTCACTAAGAACCCTTGCATTGCTGCTATAAACCCTATTTTAAAAGTTCCAGCATATTTTACACAAATTTCCATTTAACTATTTAAAATTTATTCTCTTAATATTCTAATTCTTTCAATTACTGCAAATAGCTTTTAATATTTTTTAACGTAATGACTATTTTTTTTTCTAAATTTCAGGAATAAGTATATAAAGCCATTTCTTCTACGCATAAAATCCATATTTTTCTCAAAATCACCAAATCATTTTTATCCAATTCCTAGAATAAAATAATGCTTTAGCATTTCCTGACAAATTAAAGGAAATAAACTTGCAGGCTTACTTTCAAAATCTAATTAATCTAATTGGTTTAGAAAAAAATTGGCATTTAAAACGTGAATTGCAATCACTTTCTTGCTTGAAAATAGCTCCAATAAATCAAGTCTAAATGTAAAAGATGCAGCAAGAAAAAGAAATTTAGGAACTTGGTTTAAAAATAAAGCTTTCAATTTTATATAAAAGTTCATGCATTTTGGGAATAAATGGGCCATAAAACTCCAGATAACAAGCGTATGGTTTTATAATGATTGTTTGTTTTGTAAAAAGATGAATTTCACCATCATGGAGCAAGAAATCGATATATAACGAAAAAATTTTGGGAAAAAATAGGCCCTTTGGGCTAGAAAAATATGTATTCATCATTAATATACGAAACATGCACTATCACTCCATTCCGCATGCATGAATCCATATTAGACATTCATGTTAGAGAAGTCATGTAAAAATTTCCATAAATTTTAAGAAACCATAAAAGGGAAAAAAGTCCTTTCAGTATAATGGGTTGGAGATAAAGAAAATTAAACAAGAAAAAAGATGTGGGTCAAAAAACCATTGCTATAGGTCAAAAAAATCTGACAAAAATGCACTTGGACAGCATTCATATCTCTAATGAATTTGGAAGAATAGGATTCACAGACTTTCACTGACAAAAAAATTTCCTGACCAAAGTACAAAATAACAAATTTCGCTAACATTTTAATCCATTACACATATCAGCTATTATTTAATTTATAGATCTAATCAGGGAAACCAGTGAAAATTAACTACCGGTATTACAATGATGGGAAATAAACTGAAATATTTATAGTAAAGTTTGATAAAATTAGGATACAGCAATTTACTGCAGACAAATGATTTTATCAAATTTCCCTGACTTTACTTGGCTATTTTTGTATTTTCCCTGACCTTTTTTGACAATATTCCTTCCTGACAATTCATTACAATATTCCTTTCACCTGAAAATTCATTAAAAAATTCCTTTCCCCTGACATAATTCTTTCTTCCCTAGAAGTTTTCCCCTTTCCCTTAATTTTTCTTTGCCCTTATTTTCCCAGGCAAATTTTCCAAAATCTTCCCAGACAACGTACCTTTCCCCCTAAATTACTAGACATAATTCTATTTTTCCTGAGTTCCCTGACAAAATCATTCCCCTATAACTTTTCTACACAAAATTCCTTTTCCCTAATTTTCCCAGACAAATTCCTTTCCCTTGCCTTCCCTGGCAAAGTTTTTTTCCCTGACCAGATTCCTTTTCCCTGACATAATTCTTTTTTCCCTGAGTTTCCCTGACAAAATCCTTTCCCCCTAACTTTTTAACACAAAATCCCTTTTCCCTGATTCTTACTAAGAAATCCTTTCCCCTAACCGTTCCCGGCATCATTCCTTTCCCGTCAAATTTCCTGCCATACTTCAATTCCCCTGGCTCTCCCTGACAAAATTCCTTTTCCCTAACTTTCCCTGACAAAATTCCTTTTCCCAGACAAGTCCTATTTTCACTATCCCTGATAAGATTCCTTTTCCCTGACATTAGTATACTCTATAAATCTTCCTTTCCCTTGACAATCCCTCTATTTTTCCAACACAAAATAACTTTTCCCTGATTTTCCCTAAGAAATTCCTTTCCCCTAACCGTTCATGACATATTTCCTTTCCCTCAAATTTCCTTGCATACTTCATTTCCCCAGGCTTTCCATGACAAAATTTTTTCCCCTTACCTTCCCTGGCAAAATTCTTCTTCTGTGACAAGATTTCTAAGTTCCCCCAACTTTTCCTGACAAGATTCCTTTTCCCTGACGTTACCCTACAAATCTTCCTTTCCCTTGACATAATTCTTTTTCCCCTGACAAAATCCTTCCTCCCAATCTTTCCTGTCATAATTCCTTTCCCCTGGCTTTCCCTGCCAAAATTCCGCTTCCCCGACTTTCCATGTGAGTACCAACCCTGTAAATTTTTCAAAAATGACGATAATAACTACAAAAAATGCTTCCCTAATAAAGGCAATTGTCTCTTCACAAGAAAATCCAAAAAACCCCAGAAGAACAATGCAAGAGAGTTAAACAGCAGCCCCCCAAAAGCGTTAAATCTGTCCAATCTCCATCAAGAGGAAATGGAAAGAAAGATATAGGGTGTAGATAATAGATGTAAAAACCAAAAAAATAAAATGCTTCACTATACAGCAGCTTCCCTCTTCCTTTTTCCCTATATTTAGTTTTGTTTCTGGTGAAAATCCATTCTTTATATTCCTCTGCATTCGTTATAGGTTTCAACCCCATCTAATATCTTTTTTTTCTTCTCTCTGTCATCTAGATGTAAGCACTTCTTGAAACACCTCAATCCTCTTTGGTAACAACATCCATGGCAACCGAAAATGTCACCATAGCAATGACTTTTTCCATAAGGTTTTACGGGTGAAAGGTTAGAAGTAGAACACAATGTGATTTCAATATGCCTTTAGGGCTAGCAGCAGCACTAAGGGCTTTTATCCTTGATGAAATCGAGCCTTGTTTACTGAGTTTCACTTACTATTTACAAGAGCATTCGTTTCCTATACCAAACTCAACATCATTGAATGCACTTTAAATGTACCCATCAATAAATTCCATTAAATTCTCAAATGTGCACCAAGTCATAATGCATCCAGGACCCATACACACGTACCTTTCTAATGAAGGATATTATCCATTGGAATGCATTCTTCAGAGAAATTTAAAACCGGGAAGAGGATCTCCTCAACAAATTTCAGAAACAAAGTTTGTATTTTTACAACTAGGTAATGCAATAGAAAAGCTGGGAAATTAAAGCAACTTAAAAATACTTACTTAAAAATAGAGAACAAGACTTAGCTAGGGGCAGCACAACGTTAATTCTACAAATTGCTGGAAATTTGCTGATAATTTGCTGGAAAATGGCGCGATTTTACTAATTTAGAACGTGATCACGTGCAAAATTGAGCAAGCATGAATGGAATATATGCACGTGCCTCTGGTTGAGCACGTGACTTGCACATGCAAAATTGGGCATGTATCTATGAAGTTTTCACGTGCAATTCACGTGCTCAACTGGATCAAAACAGCAACAGCATCGCCTTGTATCAAAAATAGGCAAAACATATGTAGAAAATTCCACCGCCATGCACCGCCTCTTGCTATGATCGTGGTCTCTACAACGAAAAAGTTTCAATAATATTGATAGAAAATCAGGAGTATTAATTTCGGTAAAGAAATGCCCAAAATGATGATTGGGTGGAATGTTGGCACTGTCAAAGAAATGTATAGGTGGCAGGCAAAGCACAAAGTCATGGCACCTTAAAAGGGAGAGCCCCACTTTGAAAGAAGGTGGTTGTAGGAGGATGAGCATGAAAAATTGCGAAAGGCATGGAAATTGAACTTTTATTTGAACCCACCAATCATTAAAATGTCCTCAATACATGGATTTGGTTGAAAATGTAAAGTCTAAATATGGCGCCATTTTACTGACAATATGTAGCCCACTCTACTGGATAAAAGGCATTAGCTCTCATGGAGCACGTACACATGCATGTCCTAGAGGGCGCCACAAACCTTCAGTGTCTGCTGAGCTCTATTGGAAAATGGCGTCTACCAAGTTGTTGGTAAATGTCCTAATTTCTTCAATATGGAAACTATGTTGCACTTATTATCATAATAACAAACATTCATATCTAGTAAGTGTGAACAACTTGAATATTACTTGTTACAAAGTGGGACTTTCCCTTTAATGTCTTCCAATGCATTTTGCTCAGTTTAAATCACTTTCAAGCTAATAATTGGCTATAGACTTTCCGGAGGTCCCTAACAAGATTTAATTAAAAGCCAAAATAGTTTCTAAAAATATGCTAAATTTCAATTAAATCTATTTATTTGACACTTGCACTTTATTATCCATGTAGAAACTAAATAAAAGATGCCTCTTTAAGACCGTAATAAATCCCAGAAATAACAACAAATTTGCTACAGTTTAACGATGGGAACTAGGGATGAATTCAATTATACTTTGTAAATGTTAATTTGCGTGTAAAAACAGATTTTGTGCTTCAGTAAACAATTGCTGAGTTCACGAATAAACATTGCAAAATGTATACAAACGTTTTGTTATCTTTCAAATTTGGACCAAAGGCATTTTGTAAATTTCATGCTTAATAATTCTGTCACGAATCATGGTTTAACATGAAAACAGGGAAAGAAACAAGCCAGCTTTTTATATTCGTAAATGTATTCAAAATGTAGCAGAAACTTAATATTCTCCAGGGCTTTTTGCAACGCACATAATATCGATAGCAATTTTGAACTGTGACAAAAAACTTAGCTGTAATAAAATTCTTATAATGTAAAAGCCAAAAGTTGATTTTTTTTTCTTCAAATAAGGGTTATTCATAAAGTCATTTGACAAAACTATCATCTAACAGATTGATTAAAATTAGGAATTGGCTATAATTACAAAATCCTAACAACTTGCTGATAAAAGACCCAACTGACGTCTAGTTTTGCTGCAATTTTTACGTCACAAGGTTTTTTTTTATTTGGTGGGATGGATCATAAAGTACCTGAAAATATGATGTGTAATGTGACCTTTAAGCTAATGTCTATCTAAAGTTTGCAAATGCTTAAATAGGGCCTACTGTAGTATATTCTTTAGCCATTAAAAATTTACAAAATATCTTGAAATACCTTTTGTCACTGGAAACCTAATCTCTGTTTTATAAGGGATTCCAGCAAAACTTAAATTTTCAAATCGTTTTTTCCAAGTTTTTTAATAAAATTCCATTCCCTTTTTCAAATGCATGCATACAGAAAATGTGAAACTTACTAGACAATCATTAGCATAACTTTGAAAATTCCTAACAATATCATGCAATTTCAAAATTCCTAACAATTTCTTAGATTTTTGCATAAAATGTGAAATTTCCCTACTATTCCTCCAAGTTTGCCATATTTACGTTATTTTTGAAGACATTTATCTGTATTGCAAAACTCATGAAACTGCCCCAAAATTTTCAAAATCTACAAATAATAAGGGGTAAGGGGGCTTTCCATAAATGACGTCACGTGAATCGAGAGATGTCCAGAATAGTGTGGGGATTTGTGACCAAGGGGGGGAGGTTATTTTTAAACTTTGACGTCACATTCCCTCCTATTTTATAATAAGTAACTTGCATTTTTATGAAAAAAGTTTATGGGAACAAATTGAAAGATAGTTCATAAAAATTCTATATTCCATAATTCAACTATTTGTGAAGTCAGTATATAGGGGGTAGATTTAGAATTTGTGACGCAATATTAAGGGGGATGGGATGTTCTATTTTGTGGTGTAATGTGGCAAAAGGAGTGGGGCAAGGGGGGACAAAAAATTCCTCATTTTTAAACGTAAACATAATTAAATAAGATTAGCTTCGCAAATACTTGTTGAACAACCCCTGCCATGGCCCTTTAATGAAATTATTAAGATGTAATGCATAGAAGAAACCAATTTAGAGTGTACATACGTGTATAAATATATATCCAAAGAAAAGGGGTTAACTTTTTTTAATAATAATCTCTATGATCTCTCCTATATAGGAGTGCATGGCAATTTTTATGCCCTATAGTTGAAGCAGCAAAGGCTGTTGGTAATGACAGGATTTAATAGATAATTACATTGTAGATAGTGAGAAAAAGGAAATACAGGCAGAAAAAAAAAGAAAAGAAAATTTTAAGCAGCTAAATATATATAGCTATAAGTTGCAATATTTTTCTGCTTGGTATGCATACATGGATTCACAATTTCAACTCAGCTAAGGCCCCATTTAGATCCTGCACAGCTTAATACCAGAAGAATTGCATTAGTAGAAATGCGCATAATATTGGGACACATAAAATGAATGCGTTAAAATATATAAGGGTTAAATCACACGTTTACATAAAAGAAGGGGGGAAAATATAACAGTCAAAATGCCATTACGTGAACAACTTACAAAATACTTTTTTCAAATGAAATGCTTAGAAGCATTATTTTAATGCAGGCTTCAGAACTACATCATTAGTATTAGAACTGGTTTTTACTACATATATAGTTAGGGTTATACACTTATAACCATCCCAATATAATTTTACAGTACCGCCTGTTGCGTCATGCAGCACTGCCAACTAGCGGAGTTAATTGACAACTAAAAGTGGATATTTTTCACGGGATCTATGGCATAGAGATTGAATTTTTTAACTATTTTGTAACTAAAGATAGTAGAAAGAAAGCAAAAATACCAAAATGTAGAGAATTATAATGTCTAGTAGGACAATGTGAAAGATTTTTTTCAAAATTATTATTACTTTTTATAAAAAAAAAATTTTTAATGCATTAAAATGACAATTAAAAATTGACCACCTCAAGGAAAAAAATTATTACAAAATAACCATTTAGTTTATGCAAAAAGCGATTTGACAATGTTTTAGCTTAATAAATTTCCTAAATTTTGCTATATTTCACATTTCTCTAACATTTGAATTTTTTTAGGAATTTTACTCGAAAATCTTGTTTTGCAATTTAAACAAAAAATTACCAATATTAGAGAAATGCAAATATACCAAAATTTAGACGGATATTGATAGAAACTCAATTTTCATTTTCATACAAATTGCCTGAATACATGGATTTGGATGAAAATGCAAAGGCCAAATAGGCACCATTTTACTGACAGTATGCAGCGCCCTCTACTCGAAAAAAGGCATCAGCTCTCATGGAGCATACATGTAGATATATGAAAAGGGTGAATAAACGAAATTTTAGTATGAGAATTTGCTGTAGAAACCAATATTGTTTATAAGAGATTATGCATCCCAGTACAACATCTCTGTCATCAGTGATTGCCTGCTTTTAAGGGGGTTACACACTCTACACTATTAAAATTCCACTCACGATATCAAAAACCATAACAATTAATTAAATTCCAAGAAAATTGATAATGTAATCATCTGCAGAAACACACTTGCTTCAATTAAATTAGCATATCCATCTGCAAACCCTGCAGCATTCAAAATGCAGTAAATAGTATTAGATTGTCACACACACATGCATATCCACACTTAAAATGTAATTTTGCAAGCATAAATCCTAATTGAATAACAAGAGTAAACATGCGCACAAGTTTAATAAATTTCCAAATAGAAACAAACCGAGTTGCTTTATGAAAAAAAAGCGAATTTACAAAGCAAGGATTTACAAACGGGTTGAAAACTTAAAGGATTTGAATAATTAAACAGGCAAGCACTGGGGTGACGTCACTCAGAAGTGAATCTAAAACTGGTCAGCATGAATTCTTTTAATTTCCTCAAAATGTTCGTGAAAAATGGTGGTCAATCAGGTCATCTCAACTAATCAACGTAAATCCCAGTGAATCTTGAAAAACCCAATAGACAGGATCTATGTTTGGAGAGTCTTAACGAATCTTGAGGAACGCAGTTTAACTTCAGTAATATATGTAGATGACGAAGGCGAAAGTTAACAATAATTTCCAATAATGAATAATTAGCGATGAACCAAAGCTCAGAGCAGGCTAACAAGTAACAACCAAGTGTATACCAACTAGTCAACGGATAAGAAATGTAACACTTTTAAATGGACATTTGCCATAAGCCTTAGAAATGGAACTATCGTGATTGTGGTTGATTGGTCAGTTTCCTGAAGCCAAGAGTACAACTGCATGCATGACCAGACCAATAATCATTAACAAGACAGTACCCATGGTTAGGAATCAGTACCCATTCACACTGACATTTTGTTGTTGATGATGATCAAGATCACTGAACACGGTAATATTTTTTATGTTAATGCATGTAATTAAGCAGTTCTGAAAACACTTGATTTACAAGTTAATGGACTGATGCATTGTGGGGGACAGTGGCATCTTGGAAATACAAGAGGCCTTTCATTGGTGTAAGCAATCGATAAATTTCAGTATATTGTGATGCCAACCATGATTCTATTTTAATCATGATTTGTTTATAATCTCAGTACAATTAAGCCAGTTTAAATACAGTATAATTTATCACGAACATTTTGCTGAATTAATCCATACATACAAGATTTTGCAATCATACAGAGGGGCAAACAGGCTTATATTTTGAGGTTACCAATAACATTTACACGTATACCATATAACCATCTAACTTCTAAGCAAAAATAACTGAAATACATATTCATTATACATGTACTTCAATTTCATTTTTAACATCCTCTTCGGTGATATTAATCACAATATTAACTTCCAAATGTTATGATTCGAGTATATTACAGAAGCAGTAGACCTATACGTTACAAATCCTCACATTATATAAAACCTAATTGGTTTAAACAAAAATTATAACCCACGATAACTATCCATTGCGATTACTGTCTGAAAGCATTCATTTTTCGTGCGTTTACATTTATTTATCTCGTACATCATAATGTTCACGATGCGTGTAAGGCTTATCAGCACAGGTGGGTGGAGTGTACTATAGATAATTCCAATATAGGGAACCAAAGGGTTATCCTATGCCTGTATGCCTTCTATACACACACAAACTCCCTTTAGAATCTATAGCAGTGTTTGCATGCTATAACGGTCTATATATGTGTTTGTCCAATATGCATTGGCAATATTATGCCTAGTTTTGCAATCTCGTTGTTTAATGGGCCGTTAATCGAGTACCACCATCTAAAGCAAGGCCACAAAATTCAGCAGCTAATGACCGTTATATAGATATAGTCACGCTTTCTATTTTATATATACTTTTCAACATCAAATGTACACCATAAGAGACCTAAGTGCGTACATACACGCATCTCCATGGCAGAATCATTAAAGGAAAAGCAAACAGGACCGTCCAAAAAGTCTCAAAGAGTACAAACTGGGCAAATGATTTTTGAAAATGCAATACAAAAACTTATATTAAGCATGGTATGGCGCTCCAACAACGAGATCCCTATATAGACACACAGAAACTTAAAGGTGCACTGTCCTTAAGAAATTTTGTTCCAAATCGGGGCTGCAAGCACGTGCCAATTACATTTGGTTTGCTGGAATATGCACGTGCACTGAACCCCCTTTTGGAACAAAATTTCTTCAGGACAGTGCACCTTTAAAGGGGAAAGTCCCACTTTGTAACAAGCGATAGTTATATAAATTGTTCACACTTACTAGATATGAATGGCTGTGACAATAATAATTGCAGCAAAGTTTCCATATTTGACAAAATACACCTGTGGCGCCATTTTTTCATAGCTATCAGCCGACACGGACAGTTGCTGTAGCTCTCTATAGGACATGCATGACTATATGTGTTTATGACAGCGGATGCCTTTTATCCAGTAGAGGGTGCTACATACTGTCAGTGAAATGGTGCCTATTTGGGCTTTCTATTGGCATCCAAATCCATGTATTGAGGATATTTTATTAAATGATTGTTGGGCTCAAATCCAATTGCAATTTTCGTACCTATCCTAATTTTTCATGCTCTTCCTCCTAGGACCAACTTATTTCAAAGTGGTACTTTACCAACTAGAAAGGGAAAAT
>JAQIXP010004087.1:0-12018 GCA_034700285.1 Proteroiulus fuscus
AATTAAATAAGCTTTCCAAAAAATCAAACCCCATCGTTATCCGCTCGGCCGATATCGAGATCCGCTCAATTTTGGGAAAAATTTCACGTCTGTGTAAAATAGCATGGGAAAACGGAACGGTCAACTTTGAAAATCGTTAACTACATTCGGAATGCACGTGACGTCATAATCATACATCAGCTTTTAGTAAATTTAATAATCTTTGAATAAAATCAAACCTCATCGTTGAACTTTCACCCGTTCTTGAGTTAGAACAGTTTGAAGAAAACTAATTTAACATTGAAATCCCCATAGGCCCATGCCCTTAAGTACAACATTTCACAGTCAGAAAGTTTCAAAATTTTTAAATGAGCAAAATAATAATAACGTCATCAGGCAGAACATGCATGCTTATGCTGTAATATCTCAGCCAATCAGATGAGCCTAATGATATTCCAAATCATGAATGAAGATGCTGCCTCATGACGTCTTTTCCAGCTCCACAGCAAACTCCATTTTGTTCATTTACTTTTTTTCTATTTTCTAAATTTATTTTGTGATTTTGCGTTTATAGGGTTACCTAATTTAATAAAGAAGATGAATTACTTTAAAAATCCCCAGAAGATATTCATTTCTTAATGAAATAATAACACTAATTATCCTGGAGTAATTAGTTATGAACATCTCACTCAGCCTAAATTTAGAGGTGATTAAGAAGGACTAAAAATAAGATGATTTATGGACTGAAGTATAATGATAAAACTAGATTTAACTTCATAATATTTAAAGGTGGGCTGACAGCTATAACCTTCAATGTACTTTATGGACCTTCCTCCTGGTTGTTCAGGCTTCTTGTGACGTCACATTTGGATGATATGAATACGCAATGCAACTGTGTCAGAATTTCAGTTATTTTAAAGAAAGAATCCCACGTCAAAAAGTAATGCATTGTAAATACATTTTTAAATATCTTTTCTTTTCATTGATTTCTATAGTTTTGTCTAAAAATGTATTTTATAATATATTTAGAAATGCCTTTCCAAGATGGTTTTACGAGCTCCTATAGCATTAAACCTGGAAAATGCATCGGGAAATACATTTGAAAATGCTTTCAAAATGCATTGTCAAATGCTTTTTCACAAATTTTCATAAATTTTGTCAAATTGTCATCAATTTTGTTAAAACTTTCATAAACTTTGTCAAATTTTTATAAATTTCATCAAATTTTCATAAATTCCATCAAATTTCCATACATTTTGTCACATTTTCATTCATTTTATCATATTTTCATACATTTTGCCAAATTTTTATAAATTCTGTCAAATTTTTCTAAATTTTGTCATATTACAGGCCTACATATATATTTTGAAAAATTTTTCTAAATTCTGTCAAATTTTTCTAAATTTCGTCAAATTTTGTCAAATTTTTCTAAATTTTGTCATATTACAGGTCTACATATATTTTATAAAATTTTTCTAAATTCTGTCAAATTTTCATAAATTCTGTCAAATTTTCATAAATTCTGTCAAATTTTCATAAATTCTGTCAAATTTTCATAAAAATTGTCAAATTTTTCTAAATTTTGTCATATTACAGGCCTACATATATTTTATAAAATTTTTCTAAATTCTGTCAAATTTTCATAAATTCTGTCAAATTCTCACAAATTTCGTCAAATTTTTCTAAATTTTGTCACATTACAGGCCTACATATATTTTGTAAAATTTTTCTAAATTCTGTCAAATTTTCTTAAACATTCTTTTCTATTTTTAAATTTCAAATACCCAGAAAAAAAATCATAAATTTTCTACTTTTATTTCTTATAGAAATAGCAAAATTTCTACTTTTTTAGACTATTTTTGAAGAAACTTAATTTTATTTTTCCGATTTGCAATTGCCAATTTTATTTCACCTGAACTTTCGCATTTTCAAAATCCAAAAAAACAAATAACTTTTCAATCTCTTCCCCAAAAATACCATTTTCGTTAAAAATGACATTATTTTTATCTTCAGAAATAAATCCCAATAAAGACCATTTTCTGCAAATGACATATGGATACATATACGGCGCTCCAAATATAAGACTTATTTTTCAATTGAAATTGATGAAAACAATATTTAAAACAACTGGATTCATAAAAAAAAATCAATAATAAAAATTGACTTTCGAGCATGACCCATAAAGGCCTCCGTGCTTTCTTAGTTTGTTACATAATTGGGGCAAAACATCACAAGTATCATAAAACATAATAAGATTTTTAATTTAAAATGGGTCACCTGCAATGCATTTTATATTGTACATGACCCTTTTTGATATATTATTTGCAAGATACTTAATTTACTATTTTCGTGGATTTTTCGTGAATGACCGAACCAGCTTCCTTAGTTTCTTATATGCCATTTAAGCATTTAAAGGTGAACTGACATCTAAGCAAGTGCCCAGATTTATTTGGAACTTTATGGTCCTGCCTTCTGACGTCAAACCCACACTCACCTAATCAGATTGTGACGTCGCAAGAAACCAGATCAATCTGGAGGCAGGTCCACAAAGTTACAAATATTCCGATCACGTGCTTAGCCATTGACCAAATGCCCATTTGGCGATTAAAGGGAAAGTCCCACTTTGAATAAGTTAGTTGCAGGAGGAAGAGCATGAAAAATTAGGAAAGGCACGTAAATTGCGATATGATTTGAGCCCACCAATCATTAAATAAAAATGTCCAAAATACATGGATTTGGTTTGAAAATAGAAAGCCCAAGTATAGGCGTTATTTTTACCGACAGTACGTAGCCCCCTCTACTGGCTGAAACGCATCAGGTCGCGTGGAACACTTAGACACGCACGTCCTAGAGGGCGCCACCAACTCTCAATGTCTGCGGAAATCTATGTAAAAATGGCGCCTAACGAGTATTTGGCAAAACCTCGAGATTTCTTCACTTGTTACAAAGTGGGACTTTCCCTTTAATAGAATATTTGTGCGTGGCTCTGTAGCCGTGTTCATTGACTTATAGGAACTCCTAACATTATAGATCATTGCTGGTGATCAGGTCACGAAGGCAGTGTCAAGAATAGTCTCTTAAGCCATGCATACGAGCGTATACTCTCTCCCCAAACGTGTTTCTGATTGGTCGTAGCAATTTCAAACCAATATGGCTATTTTTGTGCCTCTTCACTCCCAATCCATTTTTCTTTTTCTGCAAATATTCAAGTACATAGAATGCAATGCAGCTCTATAGTGTGTGTGTGAGTGTCATATGATGTGCCGATAATATGAATTATGCATTCTGCCAGAAGACTTTCTGCCATCTTATTTTGAAGCCATAAGGAAGCAGCTCTTTAACTGCAAAAATGCCATCTCATTTTTTCTTTTTTCCCTGCCTGATCTTGTTCAGACGTGTCTTTCTGCCTAATGTTCCAAAAGATATCAGAAATGGCACAAAAGATATTTTTGCCTAAAAATCCATAGGCTTAACATTGTCAACGCTTTTTGGTGAAAAAGGCATTATGGCATCGAGGCTTTAAAATCCTTTAACTCAAAAACTTAAAATTTCTCTATTAAGAAGAAAATTCGCCACTTTTTGAGAGCCATTTTTCTGTTATTTATATCCAGAAAGTTTGAAGATCATTCGTTTAGTCGTTTAATTGCCACGAAAGGAGTAAACTTGATAAAAATGCATTGGATAACATGAGTGTGCTCTATACCAATGTGTTTTATTACTTTCTATAGATTGTGTTTGCATAAAAGCATCGCAAATACATTTTCAAATGCATTAGAAACAATCCAAAATACATTGCTACGTACATTTGGCAATTCAAATGTATTTTGCAATGCATCAGAAACAGTTCAGAAAATACATTGCACGATACAGTTTGTAAAGCTTTTAACGATGCACTGTATTGAATTGACAAGTGACGTGAGTATATATGTGTTCGTATTTTTATACCAATTTTCCATTTACGTTGGAGAATGCAATTTTACAGATATGCGATTACAGATTACAGATTACAGAATGCAAATTTACAGATATGTTTTCAAGTGCAATTTACAAAATAATGTACTTTATAAATGCATTTACAAAAGTAGTTTTAAATGCAGTTATAATGTATTTAAAATGCATTTACAAAAGTAGTTTTAAAAGCATTTATAAATGTATTTTAAATGCATTTCTGTATTTATTTACAAGAAAGCTTTCAAAAATATATTGCCCTTCCAAAGGGAATTGGCCAGATTGAAAAACTGATAGGGAGACAATACCATTTTGCATATTTCAATTAAACACAACGTTAATTAATTAATTATAACTTTCCAACGACGTCAACGTCTTAAGCAACTACAAAAAAATCCGGCATTTGTCGAGAAAATAACTTTTTAATAAGTATCTCTTATCTTGATAATAATTGCAATTTACGGTTACTTTTTTAAACCCAAATAGAAAAACTTCAAAAATGGCTTTACTCTCCTACAATCTTTTTGAGTTGAAAATTACTCCCTGCATGCAGTTAACCTAGATTGCACGAGGAAATATTGAAAAAAGCCCCACTTTTTTTCTAATATATGACGTCATTCCTATGGGCTTGATACGCCATCAACAACAGCAAACAACTTAAAAGAGAACAAAATTTAATTTTTTTTTTGGATGGGTCCAAATGCATGCAAACGACCTCCTTTATTGAATCTGTGTTAAATTTGCTTATCAAGGACCAGAAATGCAAGGGAGAAAAAGAAAATGAAAATATCAATACCGAATCATTTTTTGCTCTAGCAAATTTCTGACTCAATTTGCAAAGGAAATTGCTGGAACACGTGCCAACCATTTACGATGGCAAATTTTTCCCAGCAGGGGGCAGCTCGTTAGACCGTAAGCAAGCAAGTGGTTAAGAGCATAAACCCCCCGGGGTGATAATCACGTAGCATGAAAATAACATACTTGTACATATCATTTAAAAAGTCATTTTTAACCACTTACTCTTGAATAGTCAAAGACACATAGTTTGGGTATTGAGAATGCAACGCCATCTACAACTTTATACAAGGTGATTTTTATATAAGCCCAAAGAGGCTAGCTTAATGACTTTTCTTAGATGACAAGTGTATGATTTTTTATGACTTTTGAACATTTTTATTTGCTAAAATAATTCACTAAATTTCAAAAGAATTTGGTAAACTTCCACTTCTTTGGTTATATTGCAAAATTTTGACTCACTCGAATGCACGTGTCAAATGCATTTAGTTATATGGAATATGCACGTGCAGTGAAATTCCACAAATGCCACGTGCAAACTGCATTTAGATTAGTGGAATAAGCGCGTGCATCGAACACTCGTGACTGCACGTGCCAAGTACATTTCTTTTGCCATAATATGCGCGTGAAGTGAAATTCTATAAATGCCACGTGCCAACTACAATTAGTTTAATGGAATATGCACGTGAACAGAACGTCATGACGTCATCATCATCAAATATGGCGCATCTTTATTATTAAATTAGAAGCATTGGTCATGCTTTTTACTCAAGTCTTGAAGATAATTTGTCAAGTTAAAAAAGTAAACTTGATACATATGCATTGGATAACAGGAGTGCAAGGGGACATTTTGTCCTATCCAATGCATTTTTATCAAGTTTAATTCTATTATAACATAGCTACTACTAGACGAAGCGTTCTATTACTTTTTACATTGGGTCAACTTGCTTCTAAGATCAACATGAAAAATAAACGAAGATTTTAAACAGTAAATTAAAAACAAAATGGTGGTGATGGCCAATGGCCCAGGTATATGCATTATGCATTTCATATTGTTATACATATTTCGTTTGCAATTGTTCAACTTATTGCCTATAAGCCTATATTATAATACAGTATGCATGCATGCAAATTCCACGGGGATTTTCATGTTATTTTCATGTGTAATGTGCCAATTCACTCACGTTCATTTTGGCATATACGTGGTATAATTAAGCATATTACACTCGTCTACAGACGTAATTATCCCTTTTACTTGACATGGAACATAATTTTAATTGGAATAAGTCTATTTTTAGGCCTAGAACACATGCATATAAACACACACTAGGCCTAATATTATTATTATCGTATACGTATAATATAGATAAATAAAAATGTAGATTTAGATAATTGCATTTGTCGTATAAACGCCTTCATGACAGTGCAGGATTTTCAGCCAAAATTAAGCATATATATTAAAAATATCCACACGTCAGATTGTCGGAATATTATAACAAATTCATATCATTTAATTAAAACTAATTTTCGTTTAAAAAAATCATCAAAATCTAAGTGACCGACTTTTCCTTAGATTCCGTAATGGGATTAATTTAATCGATTGGGATTAATGTTAATCCGTTGCACATTCCTGGGTTACATTCCGAGTGAATTCTCGTTGCAATTTTTCTCACTTTTTCTCAAAAAAATGTTTAGGCCTACTTTTATATTTTCGGTTTTTGTGAGGAATATAATAATAATATATAATATTGAGGTTCACGTGTATTTTCGTATACTATTGATCCACGCAGGAAATGCTAACAATGGTGACACTGACAAACATTGACACACAAAAAACACACACAAGAAAGTGTCTAAGGTGCTATAGTGAGATCGTGACAAAATCTGATCCCTTGCATTTTCAATCATAAATGCAAAAATACTGCAAATAATACTTTACAATACGCTCGATTTACATCAGCCAGGCTACAACGTTAACGACGGCGCATATTCACATTAACACCGTTTTGGGCTGAAAACTAGATCCATTTTTCAACACACAATAAATTTAGGCCTACTGGTTCATCAATCGCTTTACAGATTGACCTCTTTTGCTGGAAAATATTTGTGATAATATTGAACAGCTATGTCATCCATTTTTATCCCCGAAATCTCAGTAGAATTTCCGCCATGTTGAAATTCAAATGAACATTGGAAAAATTGGAATTCCTTTTATGGTATTCTCTTTTTTTGGAACACGCACGTGCATTTTTTTCTATGCAATATTGCATAGAAAGAAAGTGAAGCCAATTTGAATGATTCCAATTCCAAAATTGAAATTCCTTTTATGATATTTTTTTTTTTTTTGGAATATGCACGTGCATTTTTTTCTATGCAATATTGCATAGACAGAAAGTGAAGCCAAAGTGAATGATTCCAATGGTAAACCTTTCTCACCCTATTACCAGATGGCGCTGGAATTTTAGAAAAACATCAGAAAATTTCCGCCATGTTGAAATTCAAATGAAAATTGCAAAAATTAGAATTCCTTTTATAATAGGCCTATTCTCTTTTTTTGGAATATACGCACGTACATTTTTTTCCCATGCAATATTGCATTGAAAGAAAGTGAAGCCAAATTGAATGATTCCAATGGTAAAATATAAATAGCAATAAATAGTCTTATAGATTTGAAGAAATTCCCCAAAAATTAATGAATCCATTTCGTATTTGTAGCAAGTTCATTAATTCTCATCCAACTGTTATTATGTCTACATAGCTGCGGTTAAGCATGAACTCAATAGGCCTATTTTTTATTTTAAATCTATATATAATATAGGCCTATATACTAGACTCATAATTTTGATCTCGAAAATTTAATAACGTGAAATAGTGTTATTGAAAATCTATAAACTGCGCGCGTTAGGCCTATATATTTCACGGTGGTTCCATCTGTTTCCATGCATGGCAATGGAATTTCCATAAATCATTTTGATACGGTAAATCCCCTCTTAAATACAATATAATCGTGGAAATAAATATGAAAATAAAAATTCAGATAAAAACAAAATTGTTTACGAAATTCTGGTCGTTGACCATTATGTGGACGATTAATAGTGCATCTAAACTGCTTCACATTGTGTCCAGTTATAAAAGTGAGGTCCGTAAGTCACAGCACATAAGTATAGTATAGACAATGCCCCGTGGTCTCATTCACACTTCCTATAGTTCACGCCTCACAATTTACAATTCGTGATTCACGCTTCTCAATTTAGGCATCGTAGTTCATAGTTCCCACTTCCTGATTCACAATTCACATTGAGCAGTTTCAGCTTCACACTTCATATAACTTTTACTCTTGTCAACTTTCTCCTGAATTTGGGATTCACGCTCCAAAATTCACAGCTCACGCTCTAAAATTCATAGTTTACACTCCAAAATTCATAGTTGACGCTCCAAAATTCATAGATCACGCTTCAAAATTTATAATTCACGTTTCAAACTTCCCCATTCACAGTTCACACTTCACAATTCATGGATCATACCCATAATCCCCACTTCACACTTCAACATTCACAATTTTCCATTCACGCCTCATACTCAGAAACTTGACCACGCATGCATGCATAGTAGCTTACACTTCACGCTTCACAGTTCACATTTGACTTCACACTTCCTAGTTTACGTCTTGCACTTCACAATTCACCCTTCAAAGTTCACACCTCACACTTAATAGTCCACACTTCGTAGTTTGCGCTTCACTTTTCGCAATTACTGCCTCACACTTCAAGCTTCACATTTGCGCGTGAATTGAAAAGTGTGAATTCACGTATCACGCTTCTTACTTCACACTTTCCAATTCATACACTTCCTAGTTTACGTCTTGCACTTCACAATTCACCTTTCAAAGTTCACACCTCACACTTAATAGTCCACACTTCACAGTTTGCGCTTCACATTTCGCAATTACTGCCTCACACTTCACGCTTCACATTTGCGCATGAATTAAAAAGTGTGAATTCACGTATCACGCTTCTTACTACACACTTTCCAATTCACACTCGGTGAAATGTGAAGCGTGAAAACTAAAAAATGTGAACGAGACCATAGGATTTTATAGGTGATGTTCGCTGACTTACGTACCTGGCTGGATACGAGGGCCTTCCATAAATACATTTAGGCCTATAGTGCATTTTTACGATATTGAGTACTACTATTATTATAAGCCTACTTTACAATAGTGCCACAATAAAACATTTTAATGCAAACTCATATCTTCTGTCTTTCTGGATGTATATAAACTAAAAGCTATTACAAATTTTTACTTCCGCCAGTGTTTTATGTACATTTTGGGGCCATTTTTATTTCATAAGGGATAAGAGCCTTTATACAACATATCATAAGAGTAATAAATGTTTTATATGTTTATAAAAAAAAAAATGAAAATGTAGCAAAAATAAACACGAGTGCACATCATACTTGTGCATAATAAATACAGTATATGCACATTAATATATACATGCACATTTAATTAAATGTAGGCCTAGAGAAAAATAGCCAAATTCATGCTTTATGCCAACGCCCAATTTTTACTTAGCAAAATTTTATTAATGCATTTAGGCCTATCAAAAAAAAAAATATATTATTAACCAAATAAATATTATCATAAAAATATGCAAGCCTTGCATGTATAAAATTACTCAAAATATGGTTAAAAAGATAACTAATCTAGTGACCACTGGAAGTTTTATAGACTGCCCTTAATAAAAAAAAAAATACGAATCAATAGAAAATATAACGGCTGATGGCTAATGGCTCGCATCCTGTCCTACGATGCATGGGACATTTACAAGCATGCATCTTAACCCTTAACAAGTTGTCTATAATATAAAGGAGTTTTTGTTGTAGTGTGCAAATCCTAATTATCCCTAATCCAGCATAACGGCTAATGGCTAACGGCTCGTACCCTGCCCTTTGATGTATGGGCTAGTTGAAGGCATGCTCCTTGACTTTTTTAGAAATTGTCCCTATCTTGAACTTTTCCAAAAAGTGTGCATTAACCCAATGATCAATAACACGGTATATAACAGCCGATGGCTAAAGGCTATGAGTTGTCTACATCTTAGGAATCCTACTAAATGTATGCACTAACTCAATAATCCAGTATGACGGCTGATGGCTAATGGGCCTAATAGCTTGCACCCTGTATGCCCAACTATACATGGGCCATTCACAGGCATGTTGTCTTATTTTAGACTTTAATAAAATAACGAATAATCCAATATTCAATAACTTCAAAATAACGGCTGATGGCTAATGGCTAATTGCATCCAGCCCTACAATTTATGGGTCCTTAACAGGCATGCTCCTTGACATTCATAAAAATTGTCCATATCTTGGACATTCCAAAAAGTAGTCTATATTCCAATATTCCATAACCCACTATGACGGCTGATGGCTAATGGCTTGCATCAAGTCCTGACTTGCATTGACCATTCACAGGCATGCTCCATGACCCTTATAAAAGTTTTACTATATGCTAGACTTTCCTAAAACTAGTCAATAATCCAATATTTTTAGTAATCCAATATTCAATAACCCAAATTTAACGGCTGATGGCTAACGGCTAGCAACATGCCCTAAAATCTATGAGCCCTTCACAGCATTCACAGGCATGCTCCTTGACCCTTAAAAAAGTTGTCTATATCTCAAGAGTTTCCTAAAAAGGAATCCATAAATCCAATAGTCAATAACCCAATATAACGGCTGATGGCTAACGGCTAGCAACAAGCCCTAAAATCCATGAGCCATTCACACCTTTCACAAGTATGCTCCTTGACCCTTATAAAAATTGAATTAAAAAGTTGTCTACTATCTCCTAGACTTTCCTAAAAGTAATCGATGAACCAATATTCAATATTAAACCCAAAGTAACGGCTGACGGCTAACGGCTTGCACCCTGCCCGACTATGTGCATAATATAAACCTTTCTATTTAGTTGTGATAATAGACTATAATACAGTCTGTGTATGTCGATGGTTTTGCATTTTGAAAGGCACTTTTGCATTAATCTCAAGGGATAAGGAGGGAAAGGGAAAGGGGGAAAGAAAGGGAAGAGGGGGAGGGGGTCGCTCATAAATAATGGTTTCAACCGCACAATACATCATTGTCGTAAGGCTTAAAATGTGATTTATGTAAAATGAAGGAGCCTCTTTTGTGTATTTGCAAAAGTTGGCCAAAGTTTAACCATAAACAATTATTACAAACAAAATGAAAAATATGAATAATGGACAAAATTAACCCTTCATTAACCAAATCATAATTCCTATCAGTTCTTGGGCTTACACATAGGCCTACTTTTCCAAAACGCTTAATTATTCATAAATGAAAAATGCATTTATAGATAATATATGCATATATACAGGGTGGACAAGAAATCCAAGCATCTTCTCGCATCGCTTTTGAATTATTTAGAAGCAAGACTCTTTTCCTGACTTTCCCTGACTTCAAAAAGATATACACATTTTGATACAGAATGTCTACTCAAAAAAAAATGTTTTGAAACCGCCTTTTTTGCCTGCTTTTTCAAAAACTTTAAAAATCTAAATATCAAAATCTATAAGCCTGACTTTGTCTAATTTGTACTAACATTTTCCCTGACTTTTCCTGATTATGTAAATAAAAAATTATAAAATTTTCACTTCAAATTTGTGCAAATTAAACCTGTTCAAAATGTATTAAATTTCTAAGAAACATTAAAAAAAATGCAGTCATTTTGAACAAATTTATGCAAATTATTACGAACCAATTTGTTATCTTCTGCATTTTCAAAATAAATAAATAAACAAATAAAGGGAAAGTCCCACTTTGAAAGAAGTGAAAAGAGCATGGAAAATTAGGAAAGGCATGGAAATTGCAATCTAATTTGAGCTGTTACCTGGGAAAAATCCTGGTAACAAATACTATTAAAATCGAAATATCGCTCAATGCAGGTGTAGGCTCAAAATAAATTTGAGATTGCCCTATCGAAGCAAAATAAAACTATAAAATTTTCGAAGAAGAAAACCGCCTGGGTAATTCTCTACTATGGGGAAGACTGATTTTTCGGCCTGACACAAAGACTTAAAACAATTATTTTGAGCCGACACTGAAAGTGTTTATTGGTTATTTTGAGCCGACACTGAAAGTGTTTAATGGGGATTGGTGGCAGATTGGGGGGGGGATAAAGTTTAATCAATTTTCATGCAATCGAGTCGGGCTAACGAAGGTTTTACAACCTTGTTTTCGTAAAATTGAGAGTAATAGCGAGGTGTGAAG
>JAQIXP010004088.1:0-12018 GCA_034700285.1 Proteroiulus fuscus
TTTGTGGTTAAAAACGCACACTCAATTTAACATGGAGTTTACTAAGTATATGTGTATGGCACGAAAGGAACGCCATACTTTTGTGCAACAAATTATTTTCTATTTGCCATGAACTGCTTTTTTTGTGCAAAAGTTTTTCTCCTGAAAAGCATGAAACTTGTTAATTTCTATACTTTGACAGTGATAAGGGCACAGTTAGTATAAGTAATGCAAGTTTTGGGCAGTTAAACTTAAACAAATTTCTTTAAATATTTATTGTAAATATTTCCAATGTGTATTTTTAATTATTTATATTTTGAAGTTCTTCTACTATAATAAGTTTTTGTTTATTTTATTGCTCAGTATGTGTGCCTTTCGTCTAGTTGAAAAACTGATAAGCGTAAATGAATTTCATTTAAAAGTAGTTGACATTTTTTGTTTACTATTTTTTCCTAAAGAAATTCTGCTAAAATATTTAATATGAAAAAACAATTTATTGGAAATTGTTATTTTACTAGTTTGGAAAAATGAAATTCTCAAGTTGGATGACGAAAATGACTGATTATTTAAAATCTACCCTGATATATATTATGCGCAAATTTTTATTTAACATTTTTTTTGCCAAAATAAAGAAATAATAATATATATTGAATATTTTTGAATATAGACAACAATCACATTACAATTTCAGAGAGAAATTGAATTTCACTGATTACAAAAGCGCAAATGAAAATGGAAATTTTGCCAAAATCTTTAACCTAAATTTTGAATAAAATTCACTTTTTCCCCATCATAAACAAAGTCCATTCCACCTTTTAAAATATTCACATTTTGTTGTAATTTCCTTTAGGATTTGTACCAAACTTTCCTTTACCACAATAAAAAATCCCTGTCACTTCTAAACAGTTTTCCCTAAAAATTATTTAGAAAAAAATAATAGGTAAAACTTACTGTTGTGTTCATTTTCCAAAATTTCTATTATTTCGTAATCTAATTTTTCTATTATTTTTTTTGCAGAGAGGCATTGGGAACAGAGCGCCATACGTGATAATCCCGGTAATTATTTAATTTCTATTTCTATTTTTATTAATTTAACATTAAAGTCGTCCTGCTTAAAAACAAACAACAGCTTGCAAAACGTAAGTAGGACCCACGCCAAATTTCCAAGCTTTTAATGCTTTTTGAGCAGATATGAGCATCTTTTTGATGTTTTCTGATCTCCATTGGTTTGATAAGTTATCCCAAGAGATTGTAGTTCATATATAAGTATGGGCCAATGCATCAATCCTTCCAATTTGCATTCCTTCTTTCAAACGCATTTATATGCAAATGGATATCTTTAATATATTCCTAACCGACTCGATTCAAAGTAGCTTTACATCATTGCTTCTCGTCTATTTTCGCTGCTTTATTTAGTTTTCATTTTAAAAATGCTAAGTAATAGTGAGTGGGTGGAAAGTGTGTTGATCTGTAAATATCTGTAAGTTCCCACCCGAGGAACTTATTCCTTTCCTTCTGTACATGACTCTTTTGGGAGGTGTATGTGCAAGGGGCTACGAGGCCCATATTTACTTCTGATATTGTTTAAAAATGGCCAGAATTCATAATTATGGTCCTTGTATACTTTTATCCTAAATTAGACAGTTTAGGCATGCAAAGCCTCCTATGTATTGCAGGTATTCGTAATTTTAAGGGAAAGTCCCACTTTGTATTAAGGGATATTTAAATTGTTCACACTTACTAGATATGAATGGTTGTGACAATGCTAAGTGCAAAAGAGTTTCCATACTGAAGAAATCACGACATTTGCTAAATACATTTAGGCGCCATTTTTCCATATAGATTTCAGCAGACTGGCGCCCTCTAGGACATGCACGTCTATAAGTGTTTCATGAGAGCGCATGCCTTTTCACCAGAAGAGGGCGCTACATACTGTCAGTAAAGTGGTGCATTTTCAACCCAATCCATGTATTCGGGGCATTTTATTTATTGATTGGTGGGCTCAAATCCTTTTGGCAATTTCCATGCCTGTCTTAATTTTTCATGCTATTCCGCCTACCTTATTTCACAGTGGGACTTTCCCTTCAACTCACCATTCCTAAACTAGACAGTTTAGGTAATTAGTTCGTGCTTCACACTTCTAGTTCAAGCTTGTTGTCAATATGAACTATGAACTATAAGGTCATTTAATTTGAAATTTTGATGAGGGAACGTCCACAAATCACGTAGCTTAGTATTTCAGAATTTTTGACTCCCCACCCTCCCCCTTGTCGCAAATTGTAGCAATACATGGCACCTCCCCCCCCCAATTGCTATGTTGCCCAATTTAAGTTTACCCCCAATATTTTACAAAAATAAATAAAAATTTCATGTTTTGCACCAAAATTTGCAATATTGCCCAAGGTTTTATTCTTCTGTAAATTACTGATCTTCCCAAGGTGATTCCAGCCAGACTTCCATATTTTTAATTATGGAAAATTGTTCAGATTTCTTTTCCATTTAAAATGGCAAAAAACCCACGTGGCCGTCTGATTTATCCCCCCTCCTCCCATGGTGGCAAATGGTAGTGTAAGACCATACCCCCCACCCCTCCTTTTGGGCTATGTGGTTTATGGACGTTCCCTGATGAAGGGCCCCCTTTCTTTTTTTTTTTTTGCAAGTAACATATTTGTACATATACTACATTTATCTTAGTGCATTTTGTCTATGTTGTATGCTTAGGAAATTGGAGCCCTTTGTAAATTTTCAATTGGTTTCGTCAATTTTTTTTTCATTCAAACAAATTGCACCGAAATTCTTAGTATTTTTTCGTCTTCATTTCTCTTTTTTAAAAACTTATGGCTTCGTGTTTTCATTTTTAATCCTACGTTTAGTTTTTCTTGAATAAACAAGCTCTAATGGTCTTATAGTAGTGGGGTTTCTTTTTTTTTTCTTTTCTATTTTTGTGATCAAGTGTCACATTTTTCTTGTGTTGTTTTAACCTTTTTTCATAGTCTATCTCATCGATTTGTCTGTTTTTGAAGCACTATAAATGTGCATGAATGCCGCCTTTTTTTTTCCTCTTAAAAATACTGTTTTTGATCTTAAGGCTTCTTAAAAGTAAATACAAATCAAGAACAATGAATTCACTTTATTAAAATTCTGCTTCTACTTCATGTCCACCGAATGCAAGATGATTCTCAGTCCAACGTGTTCTTTATATCCTGCATGAAGCCATTAATTGGCAAAAAAAAATTATCAATATTTTATTGAAATTTCAAGAGGTAAACATTTGGTATTTGGTCTATGTACTTGCTGAATCTGTCAACTAGGATAATGTGGTCAGGTGTGATTAAAATTAACACCGAACAAGGCCCTTAGCCAGAGAAAAAGGTTGAGGGGGGCAAACCAAATTTTTTGAGGGGCACTTGTTATATTTTGTATGGTACTCCAATTATATTTTTTGAGGCACTATAAAGGTTTTTTGAGGGGGGGAGCATGAACCCCATCCCCCCTTCCTACAGGCCTTCCCATATGAAAAGGAAATGGATTTTAAAATGCATTTTTAGAAATGCATTTTTAAATACATTTCTAATTGATTATGAAAATCTATGGTTTTTGGGACAAGTTTGTTTCAGTATGCAGTTAGGAAAACATTTCCAAATATTTATTTAAGGAAACATTTCACAATGCATTGTCAAATGCATTAATGCGTGCATTGCAAATACGCTTTCCCTATACATGACAAAATACATTTTACTGAACTTGGCAATATGCATACCAGTATAAAAATATCTTTTAAAATGAATTTTTGAAGGATGCATTTTAAAATGCAGTTTTATTTGAGTTGTAAGTACATTTTAAAATAGTTATTTTTTTTAAAAAGTTATTTTAAAATACATACTTTAAAAATGCACTTTAAAATGCATTTCATCTTGAAAATGCCTTTTGAAATGCATTTCAAATTATAAAATACATTTTGAAATGCTTTCTTTTACATATGGGTGCTACAAGCACTGTTGCCAGGTTCAATTTCCAATGTCGACTGACTTTGCTGTCAACGCATAGTTGGCTAACCGTGACCCGATTTTGACCTCAAAGATTGAAATTTGTGCTTCGTGAAATAGGGAAATTAAATTTGGAGCTTATCTTTGATAGACTAATAGACTAACCAGAAGAGCAAGGTTTTGATTCTGTGTATTTCGATCAGGGTTATTTGCCCTTACCTTTATTCTGATCCTGTGCTAGGTGTTGTTGTTGAATTTCCGCTAAAATTTACCAAAGTAAAAAAAAATTTGTGTTGTTTATGGTTTTCTCGGAAGCTTGGAAGTAGAAATCATATTGGATTTGCAAGGGACTCATTCGAGAAACTCAACCCTATAACAAGAATCAAATTTTCGTTTTTCTTTGGAATTTTGAAATACGATTTTTGGCCCTTTGTACATTTGGATAAAGGAATCGTAAAACACCAACGCAGGTTTTGAAAATACAGGAAATTAAGAAATGAATGAACTATTTTGAGTTTGTAGTATATATCGCTTGCTAATTATTGTGGGGAGATCAGTGACTTAAGTGCTTGGGTTCAGTATAGCCCATAGTGGGTGGTTTTGATTTAGGTTTAATGCCCTTATCATGTTTATAATATCTCCCTATTCATGCTTAATTGACGGTTGAAATTTTCTGAAAATGCCTCAAATACCATTTGATTTTTTTTTCTCGGAATCATATACGTGAAGTATGCGGGGAAATTGGTTTGTTTGATTTAGAGATCAGTATCCCCTTAAGAAGGGAATTATAGATTTAAGTCCCAATTTTTTATCTTTTTTTATTTTATAAGAGCTTCTCTTTCTATTCCTTACAAAATGAATTTTGCTTCTGGTATTGATTCCAAGCGGGGAAATAAAAGTATAAGCAATAATTCAATTGCTTATCCCATTTTGAAAGTGTTTCTGTTAAATTGGACTTTTTGGGCAAATATTATAAGTGGCGGAAGCAGTGAGACGTGATAGGATCAATCTTTTTATTTATTTGCTGTTATGAACAATTGGTCTAATTTTTTTGCAGTTTGTAAATATTTTTGGCCTCATTTTTGATGAAAACGTGAAAATCTATGGCATATTTGTTATTATTATTTCTGAAAATAGTTTGAAAACATTTGTTGCTTAAAGTTTGGAAATGGATTCTTGGCCAATAGCACTGCATACAAATCGCCAGAAGTTTCCTAAATTTTTTTTTTGAAAATAAAAATCGGATTTCTTGGTGATTTTTATTTTTAAAAATTGAAGAGCTGAGATCAAAAACCACATAAGTTCAGATTTCTTTGTTTTGAGACAAATGTGTTTGGAGAAAACGCAGATTTATTGCATAAAAATTAGTTATTTTAAATTTCTGAGCTTGTTTTTTAAGAAAGAAACTTGCACTTTGGGATGCACTATCACATTTTGGTTCCCTCCAAAGCAATCTACTTGTTTTGAGTCCACTTTAATCCTATACCCAAATTTGGGTACCTAATACACAAAATTTGTACATTTTTCATCTTCAGTGGTGAAAATGAGAAATTTTTCTTTTCTTACCCCAACTTTTCATTGATTTAGCAAATAGAACAAGACTTTAGCTACAATTTTATGTAAATATTTCATTGGATTTATGTGGTTTTTGATCTCAGCTCTTTAATGATATTATGTTAATAGTCCCTGACTATTTGATATATTTTTCTGGCCATGATTTAAGGTTAGGATTCAAGATTCGATAGCTTTTTAAAGCTATAAATTTTAAGCCAAGTTAAATTATCAGAGAGTTTCAAACCCTTTTGTATTTACTGCAAATCTCTTCTTTCGAAGTTTTTTTCTATTTTCATTTGCGTATTTTAATACTTTTAATTTAAGGATTTGTAAATAGAGAGGATTAAGTAAATTCATTTCATCTTCCGAGAATTCTGTCATCTTGACTGGAATTTCAATTTATATATCTGCTAAACTAATTTGGAAATATTTAATGTATTCTGTCAATTTTTTCACTTTTTTTCTGTTTAATGCCATTGTCAACCTATTTTTCGAATATGTCATAAAAATGTGACAGAAAATTGAAAGTGAAAATTGCATATGTACAAAATAGTGATGCTTCTTCATCTTTCTATTTGTCAAAAAAAAAAAATGTGGCATATACAGGGGTGACCTGCGCAATTCTACAACTCAGTTACAAAGGTGTGATAATAACTTAGCCTAAATAAAATTATAATTATATTGTAAAATATATGCTAAAAATTCATTAATTGTAATTAAAATAGCTGGTGAAAAATGGAGGGTAGCAATTGATTGTATTCTTTAACTGGAGCCCCATTGATGACGTCATAAGGAGGGCCATTGTATAGCGTATATTGCATTTTGACATCATGATGCAACTATCCATAAGATATATAGTTCTGATTTTCTTGAATTTTTTTGTCTGCAGAAAAAAATTATAGTTCTGCAGAAAACTTACTTTGCTTCACGGTTTCTGCAGAAGGCAAATAATAATTCTATAAAGGAAATTTGAGCAATTTGCATTTCTTCATAACACTAATAGAAGTTTTTCATGTGGAAATTAGTCACTTTATTCCTGAAATTTTCTGCAGAAATAAGTAAATTTACTTTTCACCCAAGTATTCCATATGAAAAAATTTCTGAAATTTCTTTTAGAAGTTGACGAAGTTCTGCAGAAAAACTTACATTGCATTTTTACAGAAATTTAAGTTGTTTCACTGTTTTTGCAGAAGGCAGATGATAATAATTAAAAATAATTACACGGAAAATTTGTGAAATTTTCATGTTTACATAACACAAATACAAGTTTTTTTTGCATAAATTTGTTCTCTTATTTTTTAATTTATAATGTTAATTCAATAATTTTATATTATTTATATTATTTTATAATTATAATTTTATATTAATTAATTATAATGTTATATATATTAATTTTATAATTTGAGCAATTTGCATTGCTTCATAACACTAATAGAAGTTTTTAATGTGGAAATTTGTTACTTTTATTCCTGAAAATTTTCTGTAGAAATAGGTAAATTTACTTTTCACACAAGTATTCCATATGAAAAAATTTCTGAAATTTCTTTTAGAAGTTGACGAAGTTCTGCAGAAAAACTTACATTGCAGTTTTACAGAAATTTAAGTTGTTTCACTGTTTTTGCAGAAGGCAGATTATAATAATTATACAGAAAATTTGTGAAATTTTCATGTTAACATAACATAAATACAAGTTTTTTTTTGCATAAATTTGTTCTCTTATTTTCCTGAAACCAGAAATATATTGATTTATTTTATGCACACGTAATTAAAAGGGCATGAAGTCTCATTGATTGGTTCATTTAAATAACTTCGTTCACTTTAATTTTGAACATACTATAACATAGGAATTCCATGTTTCTTATCTTTGTTGAATAACAATGGCTTGAAATATGGCCCATATTTGAGGAAAACTTCTGTTAGTGATGCGTGCATCTTGGAAGATATTGAAATCTTTGTTTACTCTCTTTCTTAAAGCACTTGGAAACAGGATATAGTTTTGTAATATTGCCATTTCTGTCAGTTTTGCCCAACATTTACTTATGAGGAATTTATTTGAAATTGCTTTTTCATCAAACTGCTCACCCACATGTATTCCAAATGGCAAATCTGCTCATTTATTATTCAACGCAAGAAACAACCTAGATTTCTGAATTGTGGGTTTGACTAAGTTGTAACAAGTATCGTGCTAGGAATTCTGAATGCAAAATAAGTAGCATTTTCTATATAAAAATTAAACACCCTAAGTGAATACCTACTGGGCTTTACAAAGGTTATTTTGGCTGTGGAGAAGCATGTTTTGCAAATGAGATATGTCGGGGGAAATTGCTACAGATGTGAGAAATAAAACTAGCAATGTTTCCTGCTTGAAAATAAAATTGCAATAAATGCGGTAGTTTTATTCACTTTGCAACTTAATTGGAAATTTATAAGCCTGGTTATACTAGTGTCTTCAAGAAAACTGGCTAAAAAGTTGGACTTGTTATTCTTTGAGAATTGTAGGTTTTATGTTCTTGTTGGATTTAAAGTAATGTTTGATCCAAGAGGGGCACACATAGCGAATAATTGCTAAAAAATAATTAAATGATGTCTGATGTTGGTATCACCATTTTCATTACCCAGAAAGCCACCACAATGCATAAATTAGCCCATCATGCTGAAACCTATAATTAAAGGGACAGTACCACCTAACCTTAAGAATTTCTTGCAAGAAAGAGGGGAAAAAACTAGAAAAGCTTAGAAATTAAAATTTAATTGATAATTACCATTAAATAATTATTAATTTTGAAACATGCCAATGTGGACAAAAATCTCGATGGTTGATAGTAGCCATGTTGGAAGTCATTTTGTCAATCCCTCTAGTAATAAACTTGATGGCGTGCAAGTTTTTTCATAACAGAGAATGCCCGTAACTATTCCATAGCGATAAAGTGAAGCCAACTTGAACCCTCCCTTGCACACAGCGACATTCTGCCTGGGTGGGGGAACTATTATAAAAAATGGCGCCTATCCTCTTTTTTTGGAAACATCGTGATTTCTGAATTACGGTTGGTGAACTGAAATTATTAATAAGACTGCCCTTCTTTATTATTAATAATCTTAATTTTAAGATTCATTTGTCACAAAGTGGGACTGTCCCTTTAAGCAAGTTTCCAAAATTCGTGTAATATCAAATCATGGTTTATTCGTAATCTTGATTTCCATAATCGCATGCATGCATGCACAAAAGATCACGATCAATATGTTCACACAAATAAATCAAAATAATTCCTCAAAACGTGTTTTTACGGCCTTATGAGACACCCTGTATATCCTGGAGTTTAAACATGCATGTAAACTTAACTATGTTATTGTACTAATTGAGAAAGATACGGCTTCTCTCATCAGTTCATTAGCTAATGGCTCGTTTTGAATATATCCAAAGCTTCCTATAAAAATATAACCACAAATCCAGAAATGTTGTTTTTCTTGATTAGAAATAGAGCAATGTACTAAGAATGAAAATGCAATAAGGAAACTACCTGTTGGCATTTAGTGTTTTTAATGTACTGCTTACTGGCTGTTTTATTGCTGTGTGAGTACGGCATTGTTTAGTCTTTAACTATACTGGTTAATTGAGTATTCTATTAATTACAAGTACATGCACGCACCTATTTAATGTCTAAGAGTTACTTCATGTAGGTCAGCAGTGTGAAAAGGCCCTATACGATAGATGCAATTTAGCGCCAGCGTTAAATACGTTGTCATGGCAAATTCGTCTTTGTGTTCAACACAGAGATCCTTGCATGTTTTAATTGGGAAATTTGTAACAAAACGCAGTTTCTCAGCAGTCTGGACAGGAGTAAATGAGCTTATTATATGGTATTAATACTGAACTTTGTAGTCTGATGAGCTTATAATATTAGGGCTTTCCATAAAAGTTGTCTCATAAATAATACATTTCAATATTTCATGATAAAATGTGGGACCATTTTGAGCATGGTCTGAAGCTGTCGTTTTGATGTGCAAGGTAACAAAAAGGGTTACCCACTTTACTTGTGATCTGCTGATGTTGGTAGAGTACCAAATTAGATCTCAGAAAAATATGGAAAGCAGAGCAGCGGTAAGGTCATAACGGATGATGTAGTTAAGAACTACTTGTGGACTGGATCACAATATAGCTTATGATCCATTTGGTGGCGCCCTCTTGGACATGCATGTCTACGTGTTTCATGCGAGATGATGCATTTTATCCAGTACCCATATCAAAAAGAAATGGATTTTAAAATGCATTTCTAATTGATTATGAAAATGTATGATTTTTGGGACAAATTTCTTTCAGTATGTATTTAAGAAGTCTACTTCACAATGAATTTAGGAAAACATTTCACAATGCATTTAGGAAACATTTCACAATGCATTTAGGAAAACATTTTACAATGCATTTAGGAAAACATTTCACAATGCATTTAGGAAACATTTCACAATGCATTTAGGAAAACATTTTACAATGCATTTAAGAAAACATTTTACAATGCATTTAGGAAAACATCTCACAATGCATTTAAGAAAACATTTCACAATGCATTTAGGAAAACATTTCCCAATGCATTTAAGAAGACCACTTCACAGTGCATTTAGGAAAACATTTTACAATGCATTTAGGAAAACATTTCACAATGCATTTAAGACAAATTTCACAATGCATTTAAGACAAATTTCACAATATTCATTTAAGCTAGAAAACAATTGACATTGCATTGCCAAATGCATTTCCCTACACATAACACAATACATTTTACTGAACTTTGCAATACGCATATAAAAATATATTTTAAAATGTTTTTTATCCTATTCCACCTACTTTCAAAGTGGGACTTTTCCTTTAATTAGATATAAAAACATGATGCACTTTTTTGTACTGGAAAAGTCGAAAATGTAATGAATCTCATCATCCAATGCTTGCTTGTTTAAATTCTTGAAAAAAAAATTTTTTAGTAGGAAGTTTCAGATAAACAATTTTGCTTCTGTTACACACAATAATACTAGACTAGTCAGTTTTTTTAATATTTCTATAAGTTCTTTCTGCTAGTTCAGATCCTCTTGGGGAAATTGCGTTATAAATGGACGTGTAAGTCTAACTGCCGTTGCCATGATGACCAAATAGACATTTTTTTGTTGTTGATGTATTTTCAATGCATTTCAGCAATCCTCAAACAAGAGTTGAAGGCAAAATATATAAAAAAAATACCTGTTACACTTCGGGGTGACGATCGAACTCTTTAAGTTGACTTTTTTTTCCTCCATTCAAGTACTTGTAGTTAGAAACTGTTTATTCGAGAATGTGTATACATATAAACCACTATATTCATGCTTATCTATATGCTTGGAAATATTTGTTGAGAGGGATTATGTCATGCTAACAGAGCGTATATTATTTGAAATTCCTATTTCCATTTCGTTTTAAAAATGGAAATACAGCTCCAGGTCTTTCTTTTTTGTAGACCCTAAATTTATATCCAAAAAAAGTGAATGGGATAAAATAACGTAGGAAGTGTTTATCATATGTGAATATATATACTCAATTCCCTCAGTTTACTTTCCTTCTTGAAGAATTTTGTGTGGAAATTTGCTGAAAGCGAAATCCGATAAGTGGCTTAAAAATGCTGAAATTTTATTTATATTCCATTTAAGTTTTTGCATAGATATATATATGGTCGTAAATCGTTCCTCTAATCTATATGTGACGAGGAGATGTTAAACAAGTTTGGATGGAATTTGGAAAATCTGATATTTGTGAAACCAATTATGTATAGGCTTATAGGTCTACTTTTAGCAAGTTGAGCCTGCTGCAGAAATGTATTTGCTATGCAATGATACAAAGTAAATAGGTGCAATTGATAGTTTAATGCCAGTCCGTTATAGGCACCTTGTGTCTGGTTGAGAAATGCATATAGTTTTGCAGAGTTGGGGAAGTAATTAAGAAATAATAAGATATTTGGGAATCGAGAATATTCCTGAAACTCTGTAAAAAATGATAATTTTTGGCGAAATATTTGCTGTGAAAAAAGAGCATGGTTTAAAAATATTTTGTCTACCAGAAACCTGTTTGTCAACTAAGCAACGCATTGCCATATTTGGCTGTTTACTATAATTAAAGGGAAAATCCCACTTTGAAAGAAGGTGGTTGTAAGATGAGCATGACAACTTATAGGTAAGACATGAAAATTGCAATTTGATTTGAGCCCACCATCATTAAATAAAATGTCCTGAATACATGGATTTAGTTGAAAATGCTAAGCCCAAGTAGGCGCCATTTTACTCTCAGTATGTATAGCGTCATCTACTGGATAAAAGGCAACAGCTCTAATGTGCTAGAGGGCGCCACCAACTTTCAGTGTCTGCTGAAATCTATGGAAAATGGCGCCTAACATGTATTTGGCAAACGTTTTAATTTCATCAATTTGGAAACTCTGTTGCAATTTTTATTGGCACAGCCATTCATATCTAGTAAGTGTGTACT